>CAIGQW010000259.1:4509084-4519249 GCA_903798125.1 Danio choprae
CTTTGTGACTTGCTTTGATTAAACATTATGCTCATTTCTACATGGAAGAATGTTGTTTACTTGTTGTTGATGTGAGGTGTTTAACCCAGAAACTGCGTGAACATCAAATGGAACATGAATTTATTAGACTAAAAACCCTGAAGAGTCCATCACCACCACTGATGTGTGAACACAGGAATCAGAGCAACTGTGTGATTTGACAGTGTAAAGAGCTCTGGTTCAGCTGCTCACTGTGGTGTGGAATTGGCCTGGACTCATTACTATGCAAGGTTAGTTATTCATATCGTGCATAAAAGCTCAGTAACCTAGAGCTGCTCTGCTACAGTGTTGTAGGGACAAAGAAATACAGCATTTTATTCAGGTATAAAATTCTTCACAGATCAATGACTTCACTGAATCCTTTTAAAGGCGCTTAAAGGGATAGTTCACCCAAAAATGAAAATGCTGTCATCATTTACTCACAATATTTGTTCCATATTAGTTAAATCTTTTCGAAATGTACAATATTGCATAATATTAGAAAGATCTGACATTGCCATATTTTGTATTTCTGTGATATATATATATATATATATATATATATATATATATATATTGTGATGTGCAGTTTTGGGCATGTTCATTTAAAAAAGTAATTAGTTATAGTTACTAGTTACTTCTCACAAATAGAAACTGAGTTACATACTTCTAAAAGTAACTAATTACCAGGGAAAGTAACTATTGCGTTACTTTAAAATCTAATTTGTCAAATGACTATAAAATAAATACAAAACATTGGGCTTTAAACATTTGTAAATTACACAGTAATTTACACTATTTTAATGTTGTGGGACAATGTGAGAGACAACGGCAGCATGTCCTCAACTATATATTGCTTGATTCTGTCTGAGTAATAAGTGTTTGCGGTGGAGCAAAATTAAGTTTTAATTGCTTTGATGCCATGGTTTTGTCTCCTCCTTTGGTAGCAGAGCTCACGTTATCACCTGTGTAGCTACTAATTTTGTGGAGGTATGTGACGTTGTGAGGTGCTTCATTAGATTAGAATTACTTGTCATGGAACAAGAGAGACTCTTTTTTTTCTGGGCATAAGTTGCACGACACATAAACATTCTTGCCTTTCACCTCAATGAGGGAACAGTAGTGCTTATATTCTCAGTTTTCCAACGCTACCTTTGAACTTGTTGCATTTGCCGTCGTTTTGACTCCTGATTGTTGGTGTGTGCCACTGACTCTGTGTGTGCTTGTGTGTGAACACTCGCTCTGTTCTGCCTCTGATGGGCAAACGATGGAAATGAGCTCTATCTAAGCCAATCATCATGTTCTCAGTTACACCACGTTCACAGACACACCAATCATCATCACTGGTTGGTTATGTTTCCCGTCCCAGCCCCGAACACAATATGAAAACGATATATTGTTTATTCCTATTTTGAATCTTAGAGACTTGTAACCATTGACTTCGATAGTACTTGTTTTTCCTACTGTGGGAGTCAATGGTTACCGGTTTCTAACATTCTTCAACATATCTTCTTTTTGTATTCAACAGTACAAAAAACTCAAACTTGTATGAAACAAGTAAAATGTCAGTAAATGATGGAAGAACAGTCATTTTTTTGGTGAACTATCTTTTTAAGGTTAGACACTTTTATACTTCAATGTTTTGAAACTTGGGGCATTTCATAAAGTGTGTTTTTACTTGTTTTTAGTGTGTGGTTAGTTAGTTGTTTTCCCCTTGCACTGAGAAATAAATCTGCACTACAACAGCACCTACATACACCAAACATTTCTCCTTTTTTGCAACAAAAATAAGACAATTTATTCTTCAAAATGTAGAAAAAGTTTTTTTTTCCCTGCAATTTGGTGCAGTTTTTTAATTATGGAGTGATAAAAAGGAGATCTTAATAAACATTATAATAAACTTTAACTCTACTATGTCCACAAATAAAGAAAAGAAATAAGAGTTGTGAACTTGATGGATTTGAATAACATTTAATAAAACTTTAGAAAGGCGACACGGTGACTCAGTGGTTAGCACTGTCATCTTACAGTAAGAAGGTCGCTGGTTCGAGCCCCGGCTGGGCCAGTTGGCGTTTCTGTGTGGAGTTTGCATGTTCTCCTCGTGTTGGCGTGGGTTCCCTCCGGGTGCTCCGGTTTCCCCAACAGTCCAAAGACATGCGGTATAGGTGAATTGGGTAAGCTAAATCGTCCGGAGTGTGTGTGAATGAGTGTGTATGGATGTTTCCCAGTACTGGTTTGCAGCTGGAAGGGCATCCGCTGTGGGCAGTTCATTCCACTGTGGCGACCCCTGATGAATAAAGTGACTAAGCCGAAGGAAAATGAATGAATGAAAAGTTTAGAAAGTAATATGTTTGCAATTCTTAATATAATCTGTATTTGGAAATATGGTGAAAACTATTAAAACTAAATTGAAAACTATTTTTGCTTATTTCACCTTTAGTGTCTTGCCTTAAAGATTTATGTATTTTAATTGGATGAAAGTACTTCATATATCTTGTATACATTTTTTAAGTCTTCTGAGTCCATAATAACTTCATGGAACCAATTGAGGTTTATAGAAAATAAGATTCACCAAGAAGAGAAAATTAAATGATGATATGGTTGTAATTTTAGAGTGAATGACTGCACTGTAGCTGGAATAATATTGCTGTGCTGTGTGATTGTGATTGTTGGCTCTGCTGAGAGTTGGTGTTTGATCAAAAGTGTCTGTGTTTGGTCTTCAGGGCTTCGCTGAGGTGTGTAGGAGTTTCCTTGTCAGATTAATCCCTGATCTCACAGTCTTCATACGATCTCCTGAGTACTTTGATTCTATCAGTGGTTGCGAACTCTTGCTGTTTGTTTAACATCAAAAACGAGATTATTTCAGAAAGTAAGTCACATAGACTCTTACACAAATGACTGCACTTTTTTTTGAGCTCAGTATTTCAAAACAGACTCTTTATTTTTTGTAATATTATATGTAGTAAGACAGGCGGTTGTGTGGGGAATAAAAGATTGTATCTTTTTATAAAGACACTTTTAGTCATTACATGTTGAATGCACCATTATGCAAACACATGAGGAGATGTCTCTGCGTGAAAGTTTCACCAATGGCAGATTAGCATGGAATGTCATGCCTGGTATTGGAGGATATTACATATACCGGAATGTGGAGGATGTGAGAACATGATTGACGGCATATACTGTATCTAAGTAACAAAACAGTCCATTAATGACTATGTTTTAAAGCTTGACTACTCTTCTGTTAAACTCTCAAAAGTATGTACAGTTGAAGTCAAAATTATTAGCCTTCCTGTGATTTTATTTATTTATGTATTTATTTATGTATTTTTTTCCAAATGACGTTAAACAGAGCAAGGAATTTTTCACAGTATTTCCTATAATATTTTTTTCTTTTAGAGAAAGTCTTATTTGTTTTATTTCGGCTAGAATAAAAGCAGTTTTACATTTTCTTAATACCATTTTAAGGTCAATATTATTAGCCCTCTTAAGCAATATTGTATTTCGATTGTCTACAGAACAACCCATTGTTATACAATGACTTGCCTAATTACCCCAACTTGCTTAGTTAACCTAATTAACCTAGTTAGGCCTTTAAATTGCACTTCAAGCTGAATACTAGTATCTTGAAAAATATCTTGTAAAATATTATGTACTAATATTATGACTGATTATGTCATCATGGCAAAGATAAAATAAATTACTTATTAAAACTATTATCTTTAGAAATGTGTTGACAAAGCAGGGGGCTAATAATTCAGGATGGCCAATAATTCTGACTTCAATTGTATGTCCATTCCCAAAAAGAGTATACTTTTAGGGAATATAAGTAGACGAATTAGGATTTGAATTGGGATTAGTTAAAAAAAAAACAGATCAGTATTACTTTGAGATGCATAAACTTTCTGCGCTGGTTTGTGTTGAAATATTTTTGTTGTTGAAACAAAAGCAAAGTTTTTGCAGTGTTTGCCCTCAAAAGTTGCTCGGTTATTTATAGGATCTTGCTGTGGGTTCAAGTGTTTTTTTCACTTAAGTATGCAGCATGCAGGTGGTTGCACTGTAAAAATGCTTTTCTTACTTTTTGTCTTGTTTCTAGTTCATTCATTCATTCATTTTCATTTCGGCTTAGTCCCTTTATTAATCTGGGGTCGCCACAGCGGAATGAAATATGTTTTACGCAGCGGATGCCCGTCCAGCTGCAACCCATCTCTGGGAAACATCCATACACACCCATTCACACTCATACACTACGGACAATTTAGCTTACCCAATTCACCTATAGCGCATGTCTTTGGACTTGTGGGGGAAACCGGAGCACCCGGAGGAAACCCACGCCAACACGGGGAGAACATACAAACTCCACACAGAAACGACAACTGACCCAGCCGAGGCTCGAACCAGTGACCTTCTTGCTGTGAGGCGAACGTGCTATCCACTGCACCACCGTGAAGCCCTGTTTCTAGTTCAACTGTCTAAAAATTCTTAAATCAAAAAGCATTATCTTCACAAGTAAATAATATTGTCTTATTATTATTGTCAAAATTAAGTGAGTTTTTCCTTAAAACAAGCAAAATAATGCGCCAATGGGGTAAGCAAAATAAACTTATTTTAAAAGCAAAAACAAGATGAGTAAACAAAAATTTAAGTAAGAGAAATATTTTTTTTTGCAGTGTGTATGGTTTCTAAGGCATGGCAAGTGGATTGCTATGCTGCTTTGGATGCTTGCTTACAGTGTACTTCCAAGTCTTTATTACATGATGCCACCTACAGTTGAAGTCACAATTATTAGCCCTCCTGTGAATTTTTTTTTCTTTTTTAAATACTTCCCAAATGATGAATAACAGAGCAAAGAATTTTTCACAGTATTTCTTATAATATTTTTTCTTTGGGAGAAAGTCTTATTTGTTTAATTTTAGCTAGAATAAAAGTTGTTTTAATAAAAAAAAAAAATTTTTATGGTCAATATTTGCCCTTTTAACTAATATATATTTTTTGATTCTCTGCAGAACAAACCACTTTCTTATGTCTAGTTAACCTGATACTTAAAGAAAGATATCAAGTAAAATATTACGTACAGTCATCATGTCAAAGATAAAATAAATCAATTATTAGAAATTAGTTATTATTAAAACTGTTTCGAATTGTATTGAACATATCTTCTTTCCATTGAACAGAAATTGGGGAAAAATATACAGGGGGGCTAATAATTCAGGTGGGCTAATAATTCTGACTTCAACTTTATATTCTTTATTTAATGTAACTCACTTAAGTATAATATCTTTTTTTTCATCATCCACCACACAACTTCCTTTCCCTTAAGAGTCCGGCTAATTTAAGGTATCATTCATGTCCATGCCACAAACAGTAAGTGGCGAAATGTAATGCATTGAGTATCAAAATTATTCAGATTACCACTAATTATCAAACAGTGCCATTCATTATCAACCACTCCTCCTCATTCGCCACACACTGAGGTCTTTCACCATCCACCCTGATGCTCCGCTCCTTCGCGCTCCATGCCACGTTTTCCAGCGGGCCCCTCAGCTGTTTGCCACCGGCTCTCTGGGGACTCAGCTACACCCTGACGAAAGGATGAGAGAGAGAGAGAGAGAGAGAGAAAAGGACGAGAGAGTGAAATAATAGAGAAGAGAGGCGAAGAGTGCAGAGCAGAGCCAGGCACCGTAGCAAAAATATCCGTTCTGTGTTGCAGGAACTCCCTCCTTTTGTTTCTGCCGCCCATCTCAATTAAGGCTTCCAGCAGAGCCGCCCGTTCCATCAATCCATCCATCCATCGAGGACGCAGCCTATACAAGGACAGCCAGCTGTAACGACCCCACACAGGGAGCGACGGAGCGGCAGGGAGGGGGAGAAATAATTAAATAAGTCGCAAGGAAGAGGAGAGATTGAGTGAACAGAGGAGACCGCGAGGGAGGAGGGGATGTAGCCGGTGCATCGTTTGGAGGCTGCCAGGGGAAAATGTGCTGAAACGAGCAGAAAACAGGAAGATACCGGTGAGCACCGCAACGTCGACATCTTTCCCATTTTGTCCACCCCTTCCATCTCTTTTTGTGTGTGCGTGCAGATGCGAAGGCGAATCCGCCGTGTGCCTGCATGTGCGTTTGATGCATTCTGTTTATTTTCATCCCACCTTGCGGTGACTCGATGGCTCGTCTTTCGCTTGCCACTCTCTGGTCTGAACCTGTTGGCGAGTGCGGCAGTGTTGGTGTATGTGTGTGCGATTTGCCTACCTGGCATGTTTAGTCAGACTTCCAGAGAGCAGCTAGCATCCTTTCATTTAGCTTTCACACACAAAGGAAGACACACACACACTCTCTTAGCTCTTGGTGCCGAAGACCCGATGCATCCTAAGAAGGCTGACGGTATGTGAACGTCGCTCTACGATATATATATATCTGGTTATTGTGTGCATATTTCATTTTCAGGCTATGGAGTTAAGGGCTAACTAATAGAGGGAAATGTGCAGTTTTGATGGGCGACTCTGATTTCTGTCATTATGAGTGGTTTAATCCATCCCTTCGCTTTTTCCGAAGAGGGTGGTTAAAATAGATGCTCATGCATTATTTAAGTCTGACTGACATAATTAGTGAGATGTCAGTTATCCAGCAGCTCTTGGCCGCGATGCACCCAAACACGAGGCTCTGCATCCTTCCCGTGACTGAAGACACAAGGAGTCACATTCACATTAGTTTGTTTCTGACGTTCTTGGGAAATAACAAAGGGGAATTGTGTTCGGTTGGAACGTCAGGATCCTGATACTGTTGTCGTATGACGTTAGATTGATTCTGAGTTGATTTTTGTATCAGATGGACCTGCAGACACACTGGGAGTCAGGTTGAGCTTTGGCTCAATGAGCGCTGTTTGGTTTGTTTTCGTGGTGCATTAAGTCTCCAACTTGTCCTTGGTGTGTTGCAGCTAAAAGCAGTAGTTTTTGAGAGGTTTGTGTCTTGAATGCTGCTCAGTGTTGCTGTTTTTAGCTGCAGTGTCTGTGTTGGGATTTCATATGATCCACCTGTTCCAGTATTGATTGGCAATAAATCTAAATATGGCCACTGCAGCACACCAGCGACTGCTCGGGAGAACCCTGATGATGCGAAGTAAATGTCTTCTAACAAATCTGTGAAGGGTTATTGATGCGTTTGGTTATTTATAACTTGGCTGGTGGTGGTCCAGTCCTGATGTAATAAATGCGGGATGCTGTTTTTAAAGGTGTAGGTTTAGACAGAACTAAAGCAGATTCTTAAGCAGAACATTTATAGAACATGGTTAGCTGAAACCGTGGTCCTTAGTGATTTATAAAATGCAGGTCAATGATTACAGGCACTTTTTGAGAGTTAGAAAACATATACAAGCAAATCAAAATTAATATTCATGATTGGTAATAAATTAAAGTCTGCATTAAATCAAAATGTGCTCTTCCTATTTTTTATGCTTTAATATTTATATACTATAAATGATGTGTGTGCTTCATTATTTTGTAAAAATTTGTTTGCTTTTATAATCCTCGATCAAATACCCTCCACTTTGAAATGATTTTTCTTTACTTCTGGTCACATGGAATGGCTTTTGGGAGTTGCTATCAGGACATGTCTTGTTTCTGTGCTACTTTTGTCCATTCATCAATCTTTCTTCATTTTGTTAGCAGCGTCCAATCGGTTCCCTAAGGATGAAACCATGAAATGATCATGGTGACTTTAATGTCTTAATCCCAATTCATACTACTAGAGACCAGTAAGGACAAAGCGACAATTGACTATTCATTTTAATAGAGAGCTAGCGACTTCTGGCAATCTCCAACTACACAAGTGACAACAACTGTTGGCGAGCATATGTGGGCATGTCCAGCACTACAACAAAGTTGAGAATCCTTCAGCCTTATGCAAATGAAGAGCGACTTTTGTGAGCGACAGCCAATAAGAGCATCAGTAGAGCTCACGTGATCTTCTCTCAGCTTCTGCACCAGCCGGTTGTATATTCTCCATTCTGTAGAGTCAGTCGTCAGTCGTGTTTTTTTCTTGTTCATCATTGTAGTGCCTCCACAATGTTTATTTTCAGTGGCAGGAAAACTCATTCACTGCCAGCTATAAAGTCGAAGTGAAACAACCAGTCTGTGCAAAAAACTGAACTTTAACATTTATTACCTTTAATCTATAGCCTCTGCAAATGTGAATTCATGATGTATGTGGCCGAAGCTTGTGCTCCAGACTCACATGAACTGCAAGCTGTTTGTCAAGGTTTGTGTTCAGTCTTTTCTATAAACGTGTGCAGTTGTGTTAGCACTAGCAATAAGTTTCTGGCTGTCATTCACTGAATGGTCACTGGTGTCGCTATTAACAAGAGCTTTTGAATTCAGTATACAGAACTCAACATCTTTCATCTTTCTTTTTAAGTTGTACGAAAACTATTGAACACCACTTATTCATCTCTTAAGGACAATTTAAAAAAAAAACGTTTTTGATCCACTTCAAATGTTAACTGCTGTAAAGCCTCTTTAACTGTGAAGTCTAGAATGGATACAACTGCGGCTACTAAGCATGCGCACATAAATATACCATCATTTTTGTGACACTGTAATTACTGTTCTCACATTACTCTGAGGGGTTGGTTTAGGGTTGAAGGAGGTGTATTTGTAGACATTAATATAAAAACTTACCAGCTTTCTTCAAAATAACAGATTTGGATCAAGTGAAGGGAGAGTAAACGTTGACAGATTTTTCATTTTTTTGGGTGTTAACTATCAATTTAATAAGTAAACAAAAATCTAGCTTGTATCCCTTGTAAAACCACAGCTTTATCCCTTCTAGCAACTCTCTTTAACCACATTTCGCCAGAAAGAACTTGAGTTGGTCAGCAGTTTTAGCAGAGATCTGGTCTACAAGCTGAGATCAGCAGCAAGCCAGCACTAACCAGCAGAAGCCAGTCTTACAATTCATGCTGGTCAGCTGCTTTTGGCAGCAGGCAGATGGATGCTTCCCAGATTTATCGAGTTCTTTACCAATGTTGTAGAGTCAGTTTGGAGATTTTTTTAATGGCAAAAAGTCATATTTTCATGTGTAGGTGGTTTCCAGCAGTTTTAGACTGTGTGTTCAATGACTAACATCCAGGAAGTTTTATTTTATGCAAATTAGCTGTGACTTGATGCAGTGAAAACCAATAGGAGGGAAGAGAGCAGAGCGTTTCCTCTGAGATGTAGGCATGAGGAGGAGAAGTTCACGATGCTGTGAGCGATTTCACAGCTCTGAATGTTTTGTCTCAGCCCACATATAGCAATAAATAAAAAATGATGCATGGAAAACTGCATCAGAAACCGTGGGCATTCACAAGCGTGTTTAATTCACGCATTGATCTTCAAATGATGCATCATGCACTGCTCAAATTTATATTCACACGTTTCCTCAGCAGAGCATTTAAATGTTTTACCAAAAATGAAATCTAGTAAAAATAGGTTTTTACCAGCATTAAAATGCTGCAATTGAGAGCAAATTTCCCTGACAGAATGTTTAGCAGCTACAAGCTTTTACCTTAAACAAAATAAAACAAAATAATAAAGTAAGATATTGTTAAGTAGATACAAGCTACTTAAATTTAGCAGTTACAAGCTGATTCCTTGTAAATAATAAAATAAGAATTTTATTTGTTCCGAAGGTCTTTTTTCATACTTTTCCTTGCAAAAAAATAAAATGACATTGAAATAAAAATAAATAATAATAAATTCTTAAGCAAGTAGTTTTTAGGATGCATTGTCAAAATGAAATATTTATTTTATTATTTATTTATTTTTGCTGATGCAGGCTTTTTGTGTTCAGGAGCTACAATCTATTTTACTGTGAAAACAACATTTTATTTTATCTTGTACCTAACATTATGTGCATAATTTTCATTTTTATCAGCAACAAGCTAAATCTTTAAAAGTAAAAATAAAATGGCGTCTATTTTTCCCCCAAAAATAAATAAAATACAATTTTACCAGCATTATGCTCTGCTGTATATAATCACACTGATGTCTTTACATGCGTTTCTTTTATATTCATTCATTCATTCGTTTTCTTTTTGGCTTAGTCCCTTTATTAATCTGGGGTCGCCACAGCGGAATGAACCGCCAACTTATCCAGCATATGTTTTACGCAGC
>CAIGQW010000259.1:4533322-4543322 GCA_903798125.1 Danio choprae
AGAGCAGAGCAGAGCAGAGCAGAGCAGAGCAGAGCAGAGCAGAGCAGAGCAGAGAATAGAGTCAAATCAGCTTTATTGTCAATTCTGCCACATGTACAGAGATGGAAATTTTTTTTAAAAATTGGATTTACTAAATGTTTTTAAGGTAACTGGTTGCAAACAATTTATGTGAGCTGAATTTAAACAAACAAATTAAATTGAGTAATGTTCAGCTTAATTTGATTGTTTAAATTCAGCCCATATAAATTGTTTGCAACAGTTACCTTAAAAAAATAAAAATTTTTAAATATAAAAAAACTAGTGTACAGAAAATTGAAATTATGTAACTCTCAGACCCTGGGTGCATGCAAATAACAAAAACACTACAAGAGGAATGTATTTATATATATATACACAAAAAATACAAATAATTATAGTAAAAAATTACAAATTACAAAAAGATTATAGAATATGTACACTGCACTCGACTGTTGTTTCCTGTTCTTCCAGGATCACTTGGGGAAGAATTTCACATTCTAAATATATTTTAGGGTTCTGTTATAATGCTGCCCTGTGCAGTCTAATAAAACGGCCAACAAATGAAAGCATTTTTGGTGTTTTTCTGTTTTCTATTAAACCAAACAGGAAATTGAGGGTGTGTGACATCATTAGCTTAGTCACACAGGACACACAGTCTGTGTCACTATAGGTAAAATTGTTTATTTTTGTGGATTTGGACTTCCTTCGAAACATTTGGGATAATGGAAGTATTGTCAAGCAAAATATGTAATGCTGATCGAGTTATTTTTGGATATTTTAATGTAAATTTCTCACATGTTGTATAAAAATGTTCATTCTAGTGTTATGTTTCTTCAGATTATTCAAATGTTTCTTCACACAAAGAAACAAATGGTCATTTCTTTTAAGAACTCTTCACTGAACGGTTCTTTAAGAAGTCTTTATTTAAAAGGTGTCAAAGGTGTGGAAAAAATGGTTAGGATTAGGATCCTATAAAAGGATCCTATAAAACCTGTTAGGCATCCTGTAAAACCTATAGGAACCTGTTTTATAGGCATATCAAATCAACAAATGTGAATAAATAAATAAATAAATAAAAGTGCCTCATGCATTTAAAAGTACATTAATAACAAATGCAAAGATATTAAAACAATTAATTTATTGTGTCAGCAAAGCACAAGAGTAGAGCTGCCCAAACGTTTTCTTATGACGGGCCAAAACCAAACTTGATTGAGGGTTGTGGGCCGAAGGTGAATATAGCGAACTGGATTACATTAAAGTTGCCATGGGTAATATTCTAATTTATTTGACAATATTTAAAAATAAATAGAAAAAAATTACTTTAATCATATTAACTACTTTACATATGTTTTTACATTATAGTTAACTTATCTGAATAAAAACATAAACAATTCCATTTATAACACAATGACGTTGAACACACGCACATGCCTTTACCTTGATTTGCACACCGATTCTTTCATTCATTCATTTTCCCTTCGGCTTAGTCCCTTATTTATCAGGGGTCGCCACAGGGGAATGAACCGCCAACTATTCCGGCATATGTTTTACACAGCGGATGCCCTTCCAGTCGCAACCCAGTACTGGGAAACACCCATACACACTCATTCACACACATACACTACGGCCAATTTAGTTCATCCAATTCACCTATAGCGCATGTCTTTGGACTGTGGGGGAAACTGGAGCACCCGGAGGAAATCCAGGGAGAACATGCAAACTCCACACAGAAATATGATCTGGCCCAGCTGGGACTCACTAGCAGCCTTCATGCTGTGAGATGACAGTGCTAACCACTGAGCCACCATTGCGCACCGATGTCTTCTGCAATGTCCTCTATCCGTTAAATGACAGTGTGTACTGTACATAAAAAAAAAAAAAACGTCTGGTTCATCTGTACATCTGGTTCATTTACAGCGTTTAATTGATACATTTAATGTAATTTAGCTAAACAACATAAATGCGTTCCCCAACCCCTCTCCGTCACTCTTCCTCTCAACTCAGATGGGATACCTTGTTTGGGCTTCTCTGCACAAGAGCTATCAGTAGGTTTTGTGCTGGATTGAAGCAAAGCGAATGTATACCTCTCTGTCCAATCATCTTTGAAAACTGTCAACTTTGAAAACTGTCAACTTTGAAAACATTCTTCAACTTTTATTTTCTGAAAAATGTCCAAAGCATAGTGAAGAGTTGTCTGATTACCCTGCCCAATTTCGACAAATGTGATACGCTCACTGTATGTCAAGACAGCAACGTCATGCAGGAAAACTTAAAATATTGTCTTCGACTGCATTTCTGACTCATATTCAAAAAGAAATCCAATTATTTGCAAGTTTAATATGCATGCCACTTTTAATTCCTTATACACATGTAGTGCTGTGAATGGTGTTAGTGTGTTTGTGTGTGTGTCTCTAGGTCTATTCTTTCTAGGTCCAGACTTTGAGAAGCTCTGTTCTATAGGGTCTAATGCTTGTATAATTTACTGAATTTGACATTTGTCTTTTATTCTATATTTAGGCCCAATCCCAATTCTCTCTCTTAGCCATTCTCCTTACCCTTACCCCTCAATTTGCACGTTCACGTGAAGGGGTAGGAGTGTCCCAATTATCCTTATCTTGAAGGCAGAGGGGTAGGGGGAAGGGCTAAGGGGAAGGATATCATGATATCGTTCAGTGTTTTCCTGAAGAGAAATACCAAAAAAAAAAACGCAACTGGAATAACTACAGCAGACGCGATCGTCAATCTGATATTAAGTAAGAGATCGCGATGACATATGTGTGCAGGTGTTATAGTGCTGTCCCATTTCCTAGGGGTACAATTTGAAGCGTTTCCCCTTCACACACTGTTTCAAGGGCCAAGGGGAAGGGGTACAAAAATAGAATTGGGATTGGGCCTTAAATTTTTCACAAAAACTTCAAAAAATGATAAATGAATGTGTGTGTGTGCGCTTAGACTTTGTGTTTGTGTGATGATCTGACATTTGATGACATTTAAATGTCTTTATTTACACACATAAAGCTGTTTTCAATGTTTTCTACAGACGTTTCTGATAGCAGAAAAGAGTGATTTCTGACAAACTGCATCCACAGAGTCACCAAAAGCCTTTCCGGGACAGGAAGTGATTTGCCCCAGTGTCCCACATGAAACCCACAATCATGACACAAGCCTTTGTTTATTCACAGCATCTCTAGTCAGATTACAAATGCAGTATTTACAGTACATCACCACATATCCGGCCTTCTGTTTGTTTAAATACGGTATTTGAACATTTAAAATGGATCAACAATGATATTTTTTGATTGCATAATGCTCTTTAAAGATGGTCATGTGAGCTTTATTAATGTCACAGAATTAATTCCCC
The DNA here is from genome assembly GCA_903798125.1 of Danio choprae. NCBI lineage: Eukaryota > Metazoa > Chordata > Actinopteri > Cypriniformes > Danionidae > Danio > Danio choprae. The sequence goes on from CAIGQW010000259.1 coordinate 4,536,702, forward strand.
TTTTATAGGATTTGGAGGCCATCTGTAATCTGTGTGGGATTACTGCGCTCCAATGGCTGACATCAGATTTTGTGACTTCTTGCTGCGTCGAAGTCACAAGTAAAAGTGGAGTGAGCGTGTGGTGCAGTCCTCCATATTTGATATAGCCACAGTTTCTGGTGGGTGTTTCTGCACTGTTAATCCTCTTTTTTTTTTTTAAGCACTGTCACAAACCCTCTGCTTTTCCAACCCTCTTGTTAAAACATGTCTAAAAAAAAAAAGTGTAATTTTTCCCTCTCTGCCACAGATAAAAGCTCTTTTCTGGTGGAATGTCATTGTATTTGCGATATGATGATGTTGTGATGGCTGTTGTTTAAAATGAGGGCTCTTCCATCACCTTGTCATTCCGTTCCTCTTTTTTGCTGTTTCTCCGAGCTTGCGTTCACTTGCGTAAGCATTGATCCACAGATGGCACAGCTGACCTGCTCTCAGTTAATGTGTTTGTGTGACCTCCTGACTCTGGGAAAACATTTTATCTCAATGACTTAGTGTGTAACATTCCTTTAAAACATCAAATATGGCAAACGATCATTGCTACACAGACCCAATTAAGAATACAGTGCATAAAATGGGGATGAAGTCCAGCAGCACAATTTCTAAGACATTGACCAATGGCAGAAAAGACTGGGTACATCAAGACTCAGACCTCAAGACCATTTTCCTTCTTCTGGCCCAGTCAAGCCAGTATTTCAGATTGTCCAGGCAATTTTTTTCTTTTGCTGAACAAGATTTGTACTATATACTATACATACAGTTAAAGTGGGAATTATTAGTCTCCCTGTATATTTTTTTCCCCCCAATTTCTGTTTAACGGAGATTTTTTTCAACACATTTCTAAACATAATAGTTTTAATAACTCATTTCTAATAACTGATTTCTTTTATCTTCGCCATGATGACAGTACATAATATTTTACTAGATATTTTTTAATATTTTTTTTGTATTCAGCTTAAAGTGTGACTTAAAGGCTTAACTAGATTAATTAGGTTAACTAGGCAAGGTAGGGTAATTAGGCAAGTCATTGGTGGAACAATCTGAAAAAATATTCCTCAAGTATCCCTTATTGTGGCCGAAAAAAAACAAATAAAATAGTTATGATAATTAATCAGTTTATATTAGGGCTGTCAATCGATTAAAATATTTAATCACGATTAATCGTGTGACGACCATGAGTTAACTCGCCATTAATCGCATATTTTATCTGTTGTAAATATACTTTAATATAATGTTGCATTTTGACTACATCAGGGACTTAAATGCACGCAATAAGAACCTGAAACATAACATTTATTAGGGATGCATGTAAATGAAAATTCTTGGCTGAAGCATTATGAAGCACTTAATGAAGCCGAAATAAAAGAAAATACCAAACATGTTTCTTCTGGGGAGTTTTCACCATATAAGTTTTGCTATTTTTCACCATTGCATAAATAAAACAGTCAGAATGTGTTTTCACAATTTAGTCTTTGTTTTCAAAGAAAAAAAATTATTACAAAAGATATTAAAAAATAAAAAATAAAAAATATTATTATTTTTTACATTTCAAACTAAAATTAACCTTGGATGTCAGATGCTCTACAAATAATGCTTAGTTTAGTTCCATATGAATGGGGGAAAATGCTTTAAGACCGTATCAGTTAAAAACAAACACTCGTTAAGTATTCAGCTCACAGACGCACACACTTTTTTAAAAAAGTCATTAATATTTATTTTAGTTTTTAGCTTTTTAGGACAATTTATGACTCCTTTAATATAATGAAAGGTCTCTCCATCTTAACACAATATACTATAAGCATATTTCTGTACTTTCCTGCTCTTTTGTTCCGAATGAAGGTCTCGGCATCTGAGGTGTTTCTTGTCAGACCCCAACTAATATAATAACCTAAATGACCTCAGGTAGCTGTGTAAAATAACACACCACAGGTTTTCTTTCTCTCTGAGTGGTTGTTAAGCTAATTGGTTTGTTGTCTGAGGATGGATGTCTTCGAAAAAGCTTTTAAAGTGACCACCTCCTCCTTCCCGCTCTTCAAACTGCTTCATTTGGAGGTTTGCCCACGATAAAAGCAGACTATTTCACTCATCTCGTTCGTGTTTACGTTTCTGTAGCTTGAAGTTCCTAGACACCATCTGCTCCTCTGCAGCAAACATATTGAAGACATACTGTAATGTTTCCCTCAAATCTGCAGATAATCATATAAAACTAACAATTGAACAACACTATAAATTAACTCATTTGTCATCTTCAGAGTCAATGATCTGTAGTTGTTTTGCATTTTTATTTCCTAAAGGTGTCATGAACTGAAAATCTAAATTCACTTGATGTTTTGAGAGAGAGGTCATTTTTTGATTCTTATGTTGGCTTGCAGTATTTCACATTAAAACTGGTTTGAGCAGATCGTATTAAGGGGCTTGTGTGTGTTTTTTTAAATTACTATTGCATTTAGTTGCTAAAAGGTGATTTTAGTCAGCTTTTTGTAGTGCACAAGCATATAAACAGTCCACAAAAATAACAGCCATTGAGTAAAAGTCAGAAAAAGTGTCTTTGATGTGGTTTTTAATGTGGTCTCTGTTGTGCCAGTGTCCGGCTGTTCTTGTAAATGATGTCATCCTGTCAGTCAAGGCGTGCTTGGCTTTTTGTTTCACGTTTTCATCAATGCCCACTCTGTCCAATTCGCTTTGTTTTTACCAGCATGAAACATTTGTCAAGCATCACGATTGGATTACACAGACACATGTGTTTGATAAATACATCTGACAGGCTGCTCAGACTGATTCTGTAGCAGGATTCAGTGTGTGGTCGGTGAGAGAGAAAACGTGGAGGACAGTGACTTCATCTTCATCATCATCATCATCTGGAATGTTTCAAATGTTTTTTGAAACATTTAAAGTATTTATTCTGCTTTTTCATTCATTTATTTTCTTTTCGGCTTAGTGCCTTTATTAATCAGGGGTCGCCACAGCCGAATGAACTGCCGGTTCTGCTTTTTCTTTAGCTAGAATTAAAAAAATGCAAATAATATTTTTAGCCTACACACAGTTGTGGTCATAAGTTTGCACACAATCCAGATTGGAAAATAATGAAAATAAGTACTGTCCTGAAAAGCTATTTAATGTAACTTGCTCTGGATGATCTATGAATGTTTTTTGTTTTGTGGTAGTTGTTTGAGAGTCAGTTGTTTGCCCTGAGCAGTTAAACTGCCCGCTGTTGTTTAGAAAAATGCTCCAGGTCCTGCATCATCTGCATGTTTGACCTCTTTCCAGCTACTGTATGCTTTTGAGATCCATCTTAGTATAATGAGGACAGTTGATGGGATTGTATTACAAAGGATAAAACCATTCAGTGATGCCCATGAAGGAAATGCCGGCCTGGGGGTGTACAATTTTGAACAGGATGATGATTATGATGATTTGTTTTTTTTGTTGTTGTAAAGATCTTATTATAAAAAATTTAATAGAAATCAAATAAATAAAATGTATTATTAAAAGTGTGTTTATATATATATATATATATATATATATATATATATATATAAAACTCCTTTATAAATAATGTTTTTTTATTATTATTATTATTATTTATTTATTTATTTTTTTTACAAATGAATTACATTAAAATTGTCATAAAAATAAATAGAAAAATATAATATTTTTTCATATTCAATGTCAAATAAAATATTATGAAAATAGTTGTAAAAGGATATTTTTAAGTGTTTTTTGATAAATGTTATAAATGTTGATAGGGTTAGGTAAATTGTTTTAGAATATATTTAGATATAGCCTAAGATGGAAAATATATAGTTTATATAATCATGACAATTAAATTACATATTTACATGCAGTAACATATATTAATGATTATAATGTATTTAATTTTTTTCTACCAAATTCTTTTTTTTTATTAAGATTTTAAGTTAATTGCATTTTGGTTTTCTTTAAATAAATAAATAAAAATATCTTCAAAATTAACTTTTCAAAATAAATATCTTCAGTTTTCAGTTATTTATATGGCACTTTATTCAGTCTCTAATCACCATTACAGAAATCAAATTGTTTAAATCGATGAAAAAGTGATGGGCTAATTTGTGATTTAGTATTTAATTATGCATTATACACATTTTTAAACTGTATTTGTTTTCTGGATTTATTTTAAATGACATTTTATAAAGTGTTTGAATTACTCTCGTGCTTGTTTGCTTTAATCATAGGATGATGTTTGAGCACATATGCTCAGTGACTGATCCACACACACATGCAATTTTATTTCAGTGACGCACCATTGGGCCATAATGGAAAACCATTAGAGCTGTACAAACTTTTATCTGCTGACTGTATACATACCAGTCACAGGACCTTCAACTAACTCCTGTATTTACATGAAATCACACAGTCTCTCTCAATAGATAAACCAGAGAGGCTGAATCCATGCAGTCAGGCAACTGAATTTAAGGGATAGTTCACCCAAAAATGAAGATTCTCTCATCATTTACTCTCCCTTCTCTTCCCAATGTGTGTGAGTTTCTTCTGTTGGACACAAAAAATATGTATTTTGAAGAATGTTGTAAACTGGTACATCCACTGAATTTCATAATATTCCCATATGTTTTCCTATTATAGATGTTAATATTTCTTTTTTATTTTTGGTTGTTTGGAACCACATAAGGTTGGGTAAATGGTGATTTGGGACTTTTTGTCTTTTTTTTTTATTAAGTGGTTGTTGCTTTTTCAGTCTAATGTAAAGAAACATCCAAAATACCTATTTGCTGCACTTTATCAATTTGTGTCAGTAGATTTTAATTACCATACATATTTTTGAAAAATAAATACTCCTGCACTGAGCCTTAAATCTCTCTTGAAGGTTTTAAAAAGGGGTATATTTAATGTTCCTAATTTTATTCTAAAGAAATTGAGGAAATGTATTTTATTCTGCCTTTTTTGCAGTTTTTTCTGAATTATGGAGTGGTAAAAAGATATTCCCAAAACCCCCTCCGAAAAAACTTCTGTAATTTAACGTCATCCAGTGCTAAGAATTTTTTAAAGGTGCTGTATGTAAGTTTTTGACTCTTCTAAAGCCTAAAAATATCATAATATGTTTGCAGATATTTAAGAAACATGCTAAGTGAACACTCTTGTTTATCTGAAAAACAATGCTGAAGTCAGATATTCTGCTTTGAAAATGTGCTTTACGTGCTGGAACGCTGTCTTTGGTTCTTTTAACCCGCCCACTGCCACTTTAGCCAGTTATATTTCAGCACCCTGGGTTGCCTTGGAAAACAGCGTCTTTCATTCATTCACTCATGAAGGCTCCCAAAGCATGTCCGTGACAGAAATGTGACCTCCAGTGGACAGTCGCAGATTCTGAAATGAGACGCAGATTCAGAGTTCCACACGAGGGGGTTAGTAATTAGCAAATAATATAAATATTAGGTGAGCAGGTTACGTTGTAACACCGTGTACTAACAACACGCTATGTGACGAGAGACGCAGTGATAAGTAGTTTGGCTGTTTGCACCAGACGAAACACGACAGAAATTTAAATACTGTACAGCCATTCAGAAGGACAGAATAGTGCACTTATTGCACTCCAACAAAATGATAAGATTTACTAATCTAGGAGATTAGTAATTAGATTAAGATCTAATTAATACATATTAATTAGATCTTTAACTTTATTAAATGTACATACTGAATCACTGAATGAGTCACAGTTCTAAATATCATTTTCAAATGGTTTATTTTATTTTCAAGATCTGAGGTGAACTATCTGCTGCTGCTTTCAGTAGTATGACAATAAATGTCATGTAAAATGGCATTCAAACTCCCATCATTAGCATTTAACACTGAATAAAGCACATGAGGTGTAGCTGAGGTGATAATGTCAGTTTATCCTGTTGTTCAGCTGCAAAAAATAGAAGCTGTATCTAAAATAAATTTGAGGTGTTAGTTAGGACAAAAACTCCTTTTAAAATGAACAATATTCCTTTTATCACATGCTATTGCTTTTATTTACACGATTTAAATCAGCCTTTAGGCTTGATAGTCAGGCACGCTTTTTATGTTCAATCTGGCAACCTGCTGATCAATCTGGCAACCTGCGCTTGTGTGTCTTTTGAACCAGGGGTGCAATACCTAGTTCAACCACTGGGTGTCAAACTTACATACTGCATATTTAAACTATTGCTGGGCAATGTTTACATTTTTAATCGCAGGATTTTTCTGTGATCAATCATGATTAATTGCATTCTTATTTGCGATTTATTTTTTTGATTTTATTTATTTATTTCTTTTCTTTCGTGGGAAAGGTGTTGGTTTTTGCATAATGTATTGATTGATTGAAAATTGAGCAATGAATTCAAAAGCGTTGTGTTGTGCACTTTTATTTCAGGCATATTATTTCAGGCAAATGAACAAAAGTGAAAACACTTTTAACAACTGTAAAAATATCAGTAAAATAAATCTAGCATCAGAGCTACAGCAAGGGTTTTTCAGTGGTGATTCCTTGGAGAGTGACGCCACCCATCCCAAGCCAGTACTGTTTAACATCCTAACCCTCCTGTGACCCATTGTTTGTATGTGTGTGTATTC
>CAIGQW010000259.1:4545822-4549009 GCA_903798125.1 Danio choprae
ACGGTCCACTACTGGTGACATAACAGCTCAAAAACAGCAACACGGTTTCTAAATGACTGCATTATCATGTCTTTGTACTGTCAGGTCTTTGATCTTTTACTCAGGTTTTGCAAGATCTATTTAAAGCATCAGACATTTTGTTCTTCTTCACTCTTTGAGAGCTTTTTAGTTGAGTATACCTCTTTTTTTATCAGAAAAGTCTATAATCTGAAAGCCGTATTGACATGTGGTGACTTGTATCGTAATATGTTTACCCTTTTGTACCATGTGAGAGAGAGTTCCTTTGCATTAAAATGTCTATTTATGGATTTGTTTTCTATTTTTAGTGCATAGCTCAATATTAGTTCCTCAGGGCTCTGTGCGCTGTCCACTTTTGTTTCGAAATGAAATGATGTTGACAGATTCACTGCGTCGTGCTTAACTAAGATTGCTAAGGGTGGTGTATTGCAGTTAAAACGCAGGGTCAGTAATTAGTCAAAATAATTAATAAAAGCCATAAGCCAATACAGTTTGCTGGGTGGTCAGTTTTGCTGTGTGGTTGCTAAAGTGCTTGTGGTTGATGTTTAGTCTGTTATGATCCAGCAGATAATCTGAGACTTGACTGTAAGTCTGCTTTATCATCAAGCTGGCAAAAGTCTTACTGTCTAGAAAGTTATAGCACACCGCTTCTAGACAACTGATTTGATTTAGATTTGAAGTAGCATTTATGTTTGTTTGTTTGTTTGTTTGTAGCACAAATGGTACAGGAAAAGTCAAGCACTAAAAGCAGACATCCTTAAATAGTGCACTGCAGTCCAGTACCGGATGCTGGCTTTGTTAAAACCAGCCCATGAGACGTTATGACAGCGGCTGCACCTTTTTTCAGTTTAAATTATGTGAGTTGAATAAACCACAATTGCGGAGTAGTTTATAGTAATGATCTTCTGGTGCTCCATCTTCTAATATATTTATCTAGACCCAAATGAAATATAGACATGTTTTTAAAGTCTAGATATGCACTGAAATATATGTCTTCTAAATGAAAACATGCACATGGAATAGACGCCTCTGAGTAATATATTTGTTATGCTTGTTATGACAGTTTATGAGTATTTTAGGGGGTGCAAGATATAGACTAATGCAGTCATTTTCTTAGTGTCTATTTTACATGTTACAGGAAATGGCTCATAGACACTCTAAAATATACATCTTCTAAATGAAAACATGCACTTGAAATAGACATCTCTCTGATATATGTGTGCCGTTTTTGGGGGGGAAAAGTCTCAGACACCACTGCTTTGGCTTTTTGGGCTCTACTGTATATCTATATTATTTATGGTTATGGCAGTTTCTGATATTTTTTGGGTCCACAATATAGACCAATATAGACATTTTCTTAATGTCTTATTTACATCTTACAGGAAATGACTCACAGACACATTGCAGTTTCTCTGAAATATACATCTAGATGAAAACATGCATATCAAATAGACATCTTTGTAAATTATGTATGCTTTTTGTGTAGGAAAATTCTAATACACCACTGCTTTACTTTTTGGAGCTCTGTATACTCAACTTTTTTTAAAAACTTTTTATAGGGGCAAAATACCGAGACATTTTCTGAATGTCTATTTTACATCTGGCAGCTCTTAGACAAATTGCAGACCAGCAAACACACTAAAATGGGTGTTAAAAAATCTAATTGAATTTAGAAAAAAGCTAAATATAGAGACCTTTAAAACTTAAATGTTTAGTTCTAAATGAGAAGCTGTGACATTGCATGCAACCAGTGTGTCACGATCACCATCTATTTAGCCTATGCAGATCGCTGGAGAACTACACATCTGCCACCACATGAACTACAACTACCATAAGGCTTTGCGCCAATCGATGCCCGCTACAGCTGAAAATAATTCAGACACTCATACACACAGCTGAAACTCATGATCAGTGATTACCTGGACTATAAGGACACCACTCATTTTCGCCCACAAGGCTGAGTCTTGTTTTGCTGTAACACTACGAAGCATTTTTTTTGTCTAGTCTATCCGTGTTTTGATTCTTGCCTTGTTTTTCCATTTATATTGATTCTTTGCCCCCTGTACTGACCATTCACCTGCTTTTGATTACGATTCTGAATTTACTGTACGCTTCTGTTTGCCCCTGTTTTGACCGTTGCCTGCCTGACTACTCTTGTTAATAAACTGCACTTGGATCCTCAACTTCGTTGTCACTCGACTATGTATATGGTGGCAAATACCTAAATATTTTAGGATGAGCATTGTGCCAGATTTGTTTTATTTATTTATTTTTTCTAACCGTACTGTATACTTAACATTTCAAAGACTGTATCACGTGTGCGCACAGCAGCGGAGTCTCATGGGACTGTTGTTTGTGCTTTTTTGTTTGCTTCACCCTTAATTACTTAAAACTGCCTTACACTGTGAAGCTCACTAGTTATGTAATACTTGACTTGTACTAATGCAGTGCGCGCACACACAACACGCACACAGACACATGCATGTATGGCCTCAGGCATGCTACTGCTCTCAGGGTCATCAAAACAGTGACAACACAAGAGACTCTTTTTTTTGCGGGGGGAACAGTGACTTCATAAAGCTTTGAAGCTCTGAATGGGCTGTATTTAAGTAAAAAAAAAAAACATCCCGAGGAGCCAAAAGCTCATTATTGATGAAGAATACATGCTCAGTTCATACGTAAGGGAATATAAGATTTTAGAAAAGACTAAAAATGAGGCATCAAAAACAAAACAAAAAATCAAAGAGTTGCCTGCAAGGCCTGCCGTTTCATCCCGGATAACTCTGATGAGTTTGAAGCTACGGGTGCCACTCTGATGTCAAGTTTTGTAGGCTTTTCTATTGGCACAACATTTGTGGACTTACAAAAAGTGGCTTTGAAAAAAGTTCAGTGAAATATAAGCCGTTCGAGTATGAAGTCTGTCTGTAGCCTAGATATCAAGAACTCAGGGCTGGTATGAGGCACAAGACACAAGACAAGAGATTTCGTAACTTCATAATGCGTCATAAAAGTTCAAAGAAGTTTAAGGAAAAGAATAGGATGAAAGATGAAATTTCAGAGAATGACAGGGGTAACGGATGGAAGGTGATATGAGGGATAGAACTATAAGATCATTGTTGTACTGTGTGTGTGTGTGTGTGTGTGTGTGTGTGTGTGTGTGTGTGTGTGT
>CAIGQW010000259.1:4573231-4587529 GCA_903798125.1 Danio choprae
CCTAACTTTGTTTTTGTGCTTAATACAAGTTTGTAACTTATTGATACTTTTTTACACTCTAAACACTGCAATAAAAAACGGTAAAAAGTCTAAATTTTGAGATTTTTGGTTTGTTTTATTTTTTGTTTAAACTTTTTTTGTCTGTTCTGCTTGGCACAGAAAGTAAATTTGTCTTTAATATTGATGTTAAACCCAGTTTAAACCCAGTTTAATTCATTAATAATATATATATAGGCTTCATTTGCCTATATATATATTCATTCATTCATTTTCATTTCGGCTTAGTCCCTTTATTAATCTGGGGTCGCCACAGCGGAATGAACCGCCAGCTCATCCAGCATATGTTTTACGCAGCGGATGCCCTTCCAGCTGCAACCCATCTCTGGGAAACATCCATACACACCCATTCACACTCATACACTACGTACAATTTAGTCTACCCAATTCATCTATACCGCATGTCTTTGGACTTGTGGGGGAAACCGGAGCACCCGGAGGAAACCCACGCCAACACAGGGAGAACATGCAAACTCCACACAGAAACGCCAACTGACCCAGCCGAGGCTCGAACCAGTGACCTTCTTGCTGTGAGGCGAACGTGCTACCCACTGCGCCACTGTGAGGCCCTATATATATATATATATATATATATATATATATATATTATTTTATTTTTATTTTTTTCTGGCTGTTTGCTGTATTTTCTAAAAGATTAAGTGATTTACTTACAAGGTTCAGGTTTTTGTGCTAGAAATATATTCAAATTAGTACATATTTATTTAAATAATGCTTAATTTGCATATTTAAACAATGTTTTATAAAAACTCATTCATTCATTCATTTTCCTTCAGCTTAGTCCCTTATTTATCAGTGGTCGCCACAGCGGAATGAACCGTCAACTATTCCGGCATATGTCTTACGCGGCGAATGCCCTTCCAGCCGCAACCCATTACTGGGAAACACCCATACACTCTTGCATTCACACACACACTCATACACTACGGCCAATTGCCTTTGGACTGTGGGGGAAACCGGAGTACCCGGAGGAAACCTACAGCAACACGGGGAGAATATGCAGGGAAAAACTCCACACAGAAATGCCAACTGACCCAGCCGGGACTTGAACCAGCGACCTTCTTGCTGTGAGTGCTAACCACTGAGCCAACGGGCCCAGATTTTATTTTTTACTCTAAGGACCAGGAGCAGCCAAAAAGGGGTTTTTTCACAGTGATGAGACAGAAAAGCCTTTATTGATTAATCAAACAACATTTTAGTTAAAAGTTCTTTAAATAACCTTTTTTTTCCACTGTAAAGAACAATTTGAGAAATTAAAATATTTCATCATGGATGTTTGTTTTTTACGGAACCTTCAACCTTAAAAAATACTTCTTTTTTTTTTATAACAAAAGAACTTGATCTAACAGTTTGTGGACATTAAATAGTGGATTATTTAAAGCTACACTGATCTTGTGTAAACTCTGAACTCTGCAGTTAGTTAGCATATATTTTCTAAACACATAACACGGTTCAGATGACTTGCATTAAGTGATAGATATTGACATGTACAAACTGTAAACAGTAGCACTGTTTTAAAGCTAAGTGTGTTAAGGTTTTGTGTGTGTGTGATTGTGTGTGTGGTAATGCGCTGAGATCATTTCCAGGCACTTCACTCACTCATCTCTGCTCTTCTGAGGACACGGTCGATAAAATCCAAGCCCAGGTTTCTCTCAGCTCTTAGCCGACTGACCTGTATTTTCAACAAAGATAATCAACACTTAACACTTTACTTAACATTTGCCCTTCACTGTCAGACACCAGTGATGGCATTTTAAATCAGCCGTATTCTATTCTGTATATGATTTTATTTCATTATAAATGTTTATAAACATTATAAACATAGTTTATAAACATAGTTTATAAAAGGTTGTTTACCTTTACACAATGAATTCGGCTTTATTACTAATGAAACAACCCATTAAAATGTAATTCAGCATACCAATAGTCTATATACTCCCAACTTTTTATTGTTTTCATATTTCATAATGCAAACATTCACAAACATTTGCAAACATTCACGGATCATTTTGACTTCAACTGTACATACTTGCATTTTAAACCAAACTATCAAACAATGTTCAGTCCCTTTGTTATTCTTAGTCATATTCCGTTGTACAGGACAAATTATACTTTTTGTTTCCGTTGCATCGTGTGTGTGTGTGTGTGTGTGTTTGTGTGTGTGTGTGTGTGTGTGTGTGTGTGTGTGTGTGTGTGTGTGTGCGCGTGTCTGTGTGTAGTCGTTGAAGGGCTTGTGGCCAAAATCCCCATCAAATTAATGTCATGGAGCACAGCGTAAAAGGAAATCTATTTCTTGCAGCACTCAGAAATCTATCCGGCTGTGAGTTGTGAGGCATGTGGGGTGAATCCTCATGATGAGAGTAATCCACCGCCGCAGTGCTGAACAGAGGCTCTTCGCCAACTCGTGGAGAAACACTGAAATTACACCCTGTGTCTGTTTCTCATCCATTATATTTTCCCGGTGACGCCGTTACATGGTGTTCTTCTGTGTGCGCGGATGGACTATTTTTACTGGCTTGTGTGTTTGTTTTCTGTCACTGTGTTTCAATGAAAATGTCCTTCGCAACATTTTTTTTTCCACCTCTCTGTATTTATTCTATAATCGAGATGGAGATGATTAATTGATGATCACTTAATTGACACAAAAACAAAGTTTCGAAAGTCTTTCTTTTCATTAGCTATGCTTCCATCCAAAGATGTAAATTTGTTGCACACGATATGCAATAAAAGGTACATTTTTTTATGTTAAAACAAGTTTTTTCCAAACCATGTGCGTATTTTTGTGACATCATGGAAAAACAACACCATACACTGCTGTGACAATTATTTCCTCAGGTACAGATTATGGGCGTTATTCAGTTTTAAATGCTGCCAATGTAAGTTTGAACACTATTTTACGTAACATTTATTGCCATACTAATTAAAGTTACTCAGTGCAAACCAACAACATCAGTCACTCAAGCTATGTACTTTTAATCATGTTAAATAGCTTAAATAGGTATTAATTAGATGATAACCCTTACCATTTCATCGGTAGTGCAGTGGCTGGTATTTAAATAAAGGGCTGGTATTTAGATCTTTCTGTCATGTTGTGTCACGTTTGGTACACACAGCCAAACTGCTTGTTGCTGGAATCTTGTTGTGTTGCATGTTGTTAGGATATGGGGTTATGCAAAGCTGGAATATCATGTAAACATTTGCGAATAAAGCACCGCTGTCAACATTTTAGAATGGCCAAAACTACATTTCAGATACTAATTTATAATGTGTTTGATCTGCTGGTTTATCCATTAATGCCATCCCATCACAGTCATTTTTGTTATCACATGATCTGTTAAAACAATATCACATGATTTTTTTGGTGCGCATGTTGGAATTTATTGGTTTAATATGTTTTTGTTGTGGTTTATGCACAATTTTTCTCATCGTATAAAATGTTTCTCCTACTCAGTTGTGTGTATACGTTCTTTAAAGCACATTTTTAAAAATCGATGTGCATTTTGGAATTTCCATTAAGCATTTTTATAACGTCATATTCCAAAATGCACATAAAAATATTGGATAGAATCTCTATTGTAAAGAAATGTAACAAAAAATAATACGTTTACAATTTATCAATTGGTGTCTGTAGATTTCAATACACTTTTTTTCTCTTGTACTGAGCCATAAATCTCAGTAATAAAACTTCAGTTTTATTCTTATCTGTATTCTGCAGGTCTTTACAGTGGGATATGTTCATACTTTGCCTAATTATGTATTTATTTTATAAATTGTGAATATATAATCAATTATTGGCTGCCTGGAGTGTTTTCTAAATTATGGAATAATAAAAAGAGATTCCCAAAATTCTCTCTGTAAAAAAAAACATTGAATCTAATAAAAAAATCAAACAAACTTTTAACCTGGTTTCATCCAATTTTCATATTCTTGTAGTAAAAATTGACACATTCAATTAAATATAGCCTCATTTGCATATTTAAACAACATGCTAGAAATCTGGCAAAACAAACATTTTTTTGGTAATTTGTAATGTAATCAGTCAACTGGGAAAGTATTTTGATGAATATGACCTTTTTACCCTATTGAATTGCAGTGTCTTGCCTTTATTTGTATATAATCGAGCTAAACTGATACATTTAGCTCATGAAAATGTAATATGTACATTTTTTAATTGTATTCATGTGAGGTATGTAAAGATTGATGAAGTAGGCTTATAACTAAATACCATAAGCTTTTAACGTCATGCACATTCACATGTAAACGTTGGCCATTTCGCTATTTCCAAATGATCCTTTACATGCACTATATCCGGGGGGCCTCACGGTGGCGCAGTGGGTAGCACGATCGCCTCACAGCAAGAAGGTTGCTGGTTTGAGCCCCGGCTGGGTCAGTTGGCATTTCTGTGTGGAGTTTGCATGTTCTCCCTGTGTTCGCGTGGGTTTCCTCCGGGTGCTCCGGTTTCCCCCACAAGTCCAAAGACATGCGCTATAGGTGAATTGGGTAAGCTAAATTGTCCGTAGTGTATGTGTGTGAATGAGTGTGTGTAAATATTTCCCAGTGATGGGTTGCAGCTGGAAGGGCATCCGCTGCGTAAAACATATGCTGGATAAGTTGGCGGTTCATTCCGCTGTGGCGACCCCAGATTAATAAAGGGACTAAGCCGAAAAGAAAATCAATGAATGCACTATATCCTATGCTCATTTGTAAAGAAAACAACACACTTTACAGTAACAATAACTGCTTGCTCACATGGACGCACACATGCACCATTTACCAGTGTCTGTACATTCGAGATGGCACTATTGACACATTGCATAATAGACAGTCCATTTAATCATTAAATGGTTTGTTTACATTATCAATCACGGATTCTACTAACCTTTTATTTAACCCTTTCACTGGCATTGTAACCACTAGGTTGACCTTTTGTCCATAAGTTCAATTCAATTCAAGTTTATTTGTATAGTGCTTTTCCCAATAATTTTCATTCCAAAGCACCTTTAGGTGTTGACTATAGGCTATATATACAGTGGTCCCTCATTATTCCCGAGAGTTACGTTCTAAAAATAACCCGCAATAGGCGAAATCCGTGAAGTAATCAGCTTTATTTTTTTACAATTATTCTATATGTTTTAAGGCTGCAAACCCCTCACTACACACTTTATACACTTTTCTCAGACAGGCATTAACATTTTCACACTTTTCGTTCTTGTGTAAACACTCTCAAAGTTCAGTATTATAGAATGAAACCAAAGATCAAAACCATTTGATTTTCATTTATTTATTTCCGTAATGGCGCCCTACAGCCGCGTAACTTCTACCTTCCTTTAGCATGTCCAGAAGTTCAACTTTTTGTGCGATGGTTAGCATCTTCCTCTGCCTTTTGGGTGCTACCGCAGGTGCCTTTGATGGCGCAGAACGTTTCTTCAACATTGTCGGGTTTGTTGGAGAGAAAACTTGCAAGCATACAGTACTGCACTTCACACTGCTAGCGATCGAAGATTTATGTAAATTTGGCAAGCTGTACGCACTGTATAGCGATTGATTGACAATGGTCTACAGCCAGTCAGGATGCAGAACACAATGCACTAATCAGGACGCAGAACACAATGCGCTGTAGTAAAAAAGCATGTCAAATTGCACGGAAAAAATCAGCGAAACTGCGAGGCCATGAAAAGTGAACCGCATTATAGCGAGGGACCACTGTACATGGTTAACCTGCAGCTGTACATATGGTGTGTATATTTCAAAAAAGGTTTTGTCTACATTCAGAAAAATTATTTTTGCATCTTGTCCAAACTACTTATTTAAAATTAGCTGAATAAACACAATGCATGAGTTTTTGGGGGGGCAACCTAATTGTTTTATGTTCAATCCACTTAAATTTGTAAAAGCAATTAAGTTACCCTAATCAATTTGTGGGGCAGCACGGTGGCGCCGTGGGTAGCACAATCGCCTCACAGCAAGAAGGTCGCTGGTTCGAGCCCCGGCTGGGTCAGTTGGCGTTTCTGTGTGGAGTTTGCATGTTCCCCCGTGTTTGCGTGGGTTTCCTCCGGGTGCTCCGGTTTCCCCTACAAGTCCAAAGACATGCAGTATATAGCTGAATTGAGTAAGCTAAATTGTCCGTAGTGTATGTGTGTGAATGGGTGTTTGTGGATGTTTCCCAGTGATGGGTTGCAGCTGGAAGGGCATCCGCTGCGTAAAACATATGCTGGATAAATTGGCGGTTCATCCCGCTGTGGCGACCCCAGATTAATAAACGGACTAAGCCGAAAAGAAAATGAATGAATGAATCAATTTGTGTTGAGACAGCATGAAGGAATTGTGTGGAACCCTGCATTTTTAAAGTGTGTGTGTGTCTAATATATTTTTATTCATTCATTCATTTTCTTTTCGGCTTAGTCCCTATATTAATCTGGGGTCGCCACAGCGGAATGAACCGCCAACTTATCCAGCATATGTATTACGCAGCGGATGCCCTTCCAGCCGCAACCCATCTCTGGGAAAGATCCATACACACTCACTCATTCACTCACACACACACACACACACACACACACACACACACACACACACACACTACGGACAATTTAGCTTACCCAATTCACCTGTACCGCATGTCTTTGGAATTGTGGGGGAAACCGGAGCACCCGGAGGAAACCCACGCAAGCACGGGGAGAACATGCAAACTCCACACAGAAATGCCAACTGACCTAGCCGGGGCTCAAACCAGCAACCTTCTTGCTGTGAGGCGAATGTGCTATCCACTCCTCCACCGTGCTGCCCAATATATTTTTAGTTAAGTGATTTGATCATTACAGTAATTAACAGTCTGTGTATTGCTTAAGACTGTCCTTAAAGTCCTCACAGATATCATTTCCTCAGTTTCTGTTAGGGTTGGCATCATCTCTTCAAAGTTAGGGTATCGTTAAAACAAACAGAAACAAAGAAAAGAAAGCTAAATTTGCTTAGACTGGTTTAAGGAACGCAATTTAACCAAAGATTTTTTTTTTTTAAATCGTATTGGAAGTGAAATGGTTAAAGTAAAAAGAATTGGATTGGGTGAGGATGCTTGAGTTTTGTGTGTCATTTGCACATCCTGTGCATTATTAAGATTAGCTATTAATTGATTAAACAACAAATGATCATGGGAACTGGCAGAAATTGACATCCGTATGTCAGGTTGATGAACTGATTTGTTTTGAAATTTGAGAGATCATATATTGAAAAATATGTGTGTGCCAACTCTGTGGCCGTTATTTATTTATTTTTGTTGGTGATCAGGCTTCGGGCGGCACTCCAATGCAGACAATCACTCCCATTCTTTTGAGATTCACAGATGATGTCACTCTGGAGAGACTCAGGTCCTTGTGTTAATCGTCAGTGTCCCACTTGTGTGTATGTGTGTGTGTTTCTGAAACTGCTGAATGACACGGATGTCTTTGAATTAGACATGTTTTATTCCCTCTTTACAAAAGAGACTGAGAGGGAGGATTAGGAGGAGAGAATGGGGGAAATCCAGAGGCAGGCAAGTGTGGGTGAAAGAGTCTGACATGAACGTTTGATCCTCTCCTGCTGTTTTTCCCTGTTCCTCATTAAATAATAGTGAACTGCAAAAAGGAGACACGCTCTCATCTCTTGGACTAAAAGTTGTGCATTAACTTTTTAAGTCTTGTTTCTGGTCATTTTCAGCCATTTTCAGTTATAAATGGGATGATAGATGATTCAGATTAGAGTTGGCGATTTAAGCTGTTCATTTAATATGTTTAATTCAATTCAATCATTTAATTAAAAATATGCTCTAAGAAAATGCAGTAAAAAATGGACTGCCTGTAATGTTAATGTGAAGCATTTTTCTTAATGATTTAACAGAGGATTTACTCTAATTGGATTGGATTGTGTTTTGTTTAAAGTTGGAAGAATGTCCCTGTATATATTGAATGCAAAATATACTTGTTATAGGTGTTATATAGGTGTATATATAGGTGTTATATAGGTGTTCAGTTTTTATGTAGATTTTTGTTTTTATTGTATATTGACATAATTTTGTCTTTTTGCTCATTTATGCTTTACTCATTTAACAGTAATGAAAATATGTATAACAATATCACTTGTGGCTGACTTGTGGCTTTATATATTGATTGATTGATTTGTTGGATTATCCCAATATTATTTGTCTAACAAAATATTTATATCTGTGATTGTTAGGAATTAATTTAACTTACTCTGCATATCATACAATTAAAAAACTAATTTAGGGACTGTCACATATCACATATCTTTTGCGTGTTATTTCAAATCGATTCACACAGCAAGCATGGGCAAATAGAGATGCACTTGCTTTTTTTAGGTGCGTTGTCAGCGCAGCAAGTTGAAAACATCTTAACTTTTCAGAATGCCGCAGGCACACCACATTATGTGGCAAGAACCAACCAATCAGCTTCACCCTTTGTATGTATTTAGTAGACAAATTGTAGATCACCCAAACACTGTGGCACTTTTTCCATAAATAAATCTTGTATCAGAGCTACAGCAAGGGTTTGTCAGTGGTTGTTTCTCGGAAAGCATAGCTGATGGTTGCTTAGCAATGACAGACACAATGGGAACGCGAGCTCCTGAGCGCATTCAAAATTTGTAGAGGAAGCAGCTTCCTTCGCATTTTTCAGATTGTTTTGTGAATTTTAACCTTATTCAGAGTAAAATTGAAAGTGAATAAAGTCTAAAAACAAGCCTTTCTATTGTCTCTTTCCCCTTCCCCAGCAATTACAAAACAAACAAAGGCATATTTAGACATTTCAGTAGCTTAATTCGGTAGCAGTAGTTTAAAGTCTTCAGAGCGTCAAGGATCTTGTCTTAAATTCCCATGATTTTGCAGCTGTATCTGGGATACGTGGAGCACACGCTCGGCCCATTCGCTCAGCTTTGCTAAATGTTTGCTGTTTGTCAGGGATGATTGGTTGGCTTTAAAGTTTAATCCACTGTCCTGAATGGAAGCCCAATATGTGCAGGCTTGATGTGTTTTAAATGGCTGCAGAAATGCATTGTCTCTCTGCCACTGCTTTTGCTTAGCAGCGCTGGCTCGATATATTCAAAAAGTCCACGGGGTGGAAGCTGTGCAGGGATTCATATACGAGAGGGGGAGAGGAGAAAAAAGAGGCTGTTTATATGAAAGATTACACACATTTCTAAGAATATCAGCGGAGAGATGCTGTATATAGCTTCAGGTGGATTCGGGATGCTCTTCTTTGATGGTTTCCTGCTGATGGGTGATCTAATGCTGCCTTCCAGACGTCCTTCAGGAGCTTCCTGAGATTTCTGAAAGTTATTTCGGTCGGAAAATAAAACAGACACGTTGAGCTATTTAATACCTCACTTCCTGAGGAACAGAAAGTGTTTTAGCATTAGTTTAACAAAATAAAAAGTATTAGGTTTAATTAAGGATACGTCTGTGTGTTTTTCTTACACATGAACTGTTTAGCATTTTTTTGCCAGCGTGCACAGATTGAGTTGGTAGAGTTTCTTGCACTACTGTTATTAGCAATTTAACACCACTAATAAATCTACAGTATGAAATGTACTTTTGTAAATTTAATTCAAATATAATGCAACCAGTGTAGGTTACAAAATGAATGAAACTTGGAAACCATTTGTTTTTAGTGAATCAAAAACTGAATCAAAGTCTGTCCTTCTTAGTGAATTAAATGCATATAGTGCAGTTAGTTTAGTCTGGTTCCCAAATAAATTACTCTTAAGAGCTGGTTCTTTGTAGTGAATCAGATGCATATAATACTAGCTGACTCTTAAAAAAAAAAAGGTCTTTTCAGATTGAGTTCATTTTAGTGTATCAGACACGCACACTAGGCCAACCATAGTTTTATGAGCTAGTTGTTTTAGTCAAAAACACTACTGGTAAAAGGTTTTAGAACAGTAAGATTTTTTAAAATGCTCTTAAAGAAGTCTTTAATGCTCACCAAGCCAATACCATTTTGAATTAAATTTAAGTGAAGTTTCACAAACTAAATTCGAGAGGAGCATGTGATATGATCGACTACAGCTGATCCTTATCGCTAATCATTAGCTAGCCTATCAGATCATTCCAAAACTACTATAAATATCCTGCCTAAATCTCATTCCCTATCTTCGTTTTTGGAACTGGGGGCTCTCGAGAAATACCTGATCTCGTATTCCTCCTAATGCTCTTTGACCAGGCAGGAACCTTGGGCACATCTATCTCCGAGCTCAGGGTTCTCTCCCGGGACAGCATGCCAAACCTGCTATCATAGTTGAGCATTATCTAAGTGTGAACTCTTGAAACATATTTTAAAATGTGATTTATTCCTTTGATTTTAAAGCATAATTTTTTGCATCATTACGCCAGTCACATGATCCTTCAAATCATCCTAATATTTTGAATTGCTGCTCAAGCAGTGGTGGAAAGAGTACTGAAAAATCGTACTCGAGTAAAAGTACCATTACTTGCCCAAAACTGTAGTACGGGTAAAAGTGTCTGTTGTAAATATTACTCAAAGTATGAGTAAAAAGTAGCCCTTTTAAAAGTACTCAAGAGTAGTGAGTATTACACTGAAGGTCTGATGTGTTTGCATGCAGTTTGTGAATGTGTGGGAAAACGTAACATTCTGTAGTGCAATTAGTGATTGTTCAAGGCCATTTCAGTCATCATACAGTAAACATCCTTCATCTTCTCATCAGTGACATGCAATCTAAACAACCTCTGGGTCATAGCGTGTGACAATTTTGGACATCTTGGACACTTTTAATGCTTCCATATGGTTTGCTGCATTTATAATCCAATGTCTTGAGGTAGTTCAGTATGATGCAATTTAGTTTCTATGCACGATTTGATTGGACAGGAATCACAGGACAGATTTTTCTACTTTAGCCAATCCCCATAGACAATTAAAAATAAAGTAGTGACTGCAGACTGAAGGAAAATAGTGGAGTAAAAAGTACCGATACAGCACTAAAAATGTACTCAAGGGAAAGTAAAAGCACACATTTTTAAAACTACTTGGTAAATTGCAATTCCTAAGAAAAACTACCCAATTACAGTAATTTGAGTATTTGTAATTTGTTACTTTATACCACTGTGCTCAAGACAAATATTATCAATATTTATTCAAGTTGAATAATTTGTATCAGGATTCTTTTATGAATAAGAAGATCCAAAGATGAGCATTTATCTGAAATAAAAGCTTACTCAAACATCGGTCCTGGAGGGCCGGTGTTCTACAAAGTTTAGTTCCAACCCCAAATCAGACACACCTGGGCTAATCTAGCTCCTACTAGGCTTTCTAGAAACATCCTTGCAGGTGTGTTGAGGCAAGTTGGAGCTAAAATCTGCAGGACACCGGACCTCCAGAACCGAGTTTGAGAACCCCTGGTATACACTATACCATTCAAAAGCTTAGAGTCAGTATCATTTATCAATAGTTTTGTTTTTTTTGTTTTTTTGCAGATATTCAGAATATTAGAATGATTTCTGAAGGATCATGTGACTGGAGTAATAATGCTACAATTAAGCTTTAAAATCATTGAAATAAAATGTAAGTAATTTTTCAAATAAATTTAAATAGGAAATATTTATTTTAAGTAGTACAAATATTTTTCAATGTTACTGTTTTTGCCGCGGTTTTAATCAAATAACTGCAGGCTTGGTAAAGCAGAAGACACTTCTTTAAAAAACAAAAAACCCTTACTGTTTTAAAACTTTTGATCATAGTATAAATATACAATGCTAATAATTTGTTCTGACCTCAAATGTGACCTCACTGATTCAGTTATTTGTAGTGAATCAAACCAAATTTCTGACTGACAAACTAACTGAGTGACATTGAACTGAATAAAACAAATGCTTTTAAAACTTGACTTTTTCATATGACAGCACATCAAGTAACCACAAACTTTAACCTTAATCATAAGGAACACGTTTATTTCCATCTTCATGGTTTAGATGATATGTGTGCTACTTCCCAGCCCTGATTTCTCAGTGTTTAACCCTAGTTACGTAAACTGAGCACCTGACAGAAAGCGCAGAGTAAAATGTAGGCCGTTCCTCGGCGGACCGGAGACTTCAGAGATGCGGAGAAATGATTGCGGCAGGTGAAGATCTCCTGTCTGAACACTCGCAGGATCATCACATGCTCACACAGCTGTGAAATAGAGGAGCAGACATGAAGAGCATCTCGTACATCCACAGAGTGCTTCTCTGAGGCTTTGTTAAACAGATGATGCTCTGTTATCTGCTGCGGCAGAGAGGAGAAACCGTCAGAGGAATCACGTGTCCGCTAATGAAAGATTAACATATTTTAATGGGATTATGCAGTGCGGTTAGAGAGCCTCCTGGTGGACGTTTGACGCGTCACATGCTTTGCAATGTGGCCATTTAGTATGGAAGCATACGATCAGTGTTTGGTTATTTTAAAAAGGAATTAGTTATAGTTACTAGTTACTACTCACAAATAGTAACTGAGTAGCAATTGGAAATTGCATCGTTATAAAAGTAACTAATTACCAGGCAAAGTAACTATTTTGCTTGTTATAAGATGGACCCTAAATTGAATAAATTTACACTATTTTACAGTCTAATGTTATGGCGACGTGGTGGCTCATTGATTAGCACTGTCTCCTCACAGCAAGAAGGTCGATTATGTTTTCCCCGTGTTGGCGTGGGTTTCCTCCAGGTGCTCTGGTTTCCCCCACAGTCCAAAGACATGCACTATAGGTGAATTAAATAAACTAAATTGGCCATAGTGTATGTGCGTGAATGAGTGTGTATGGATGTTTCCCAACACTTATTAGTAACATTTAGTTAGTAACAACATTTATTTATTATGCCGTTATACTCGTCACTGCATACAAGCAATGTAAAAAGTCAGTGTATTTATTTCTTTATTCATTTAAATTTGCATTCTCCATCGTGACATTCATGCAATGTGTGATGCAAAATGCAATTGAAATGAATTATATAATTATATGAATTATCTGAATACATTTGACATTTCCAAACATAGTTTTAATATGCAAATGACATACTAATGTTAATGCTTTATAAGTTGCAAAATTAATTAGAAAATGTAATGCCCAAATTGAATGAATGTGTGTAACTTACAAGCAAAAATGGTGGCATTTAAATGTTATTTTTCCTATTTGCATTTAGGAAAATAGGATTGCATTTTCATCACCACACCATGGTATGGTTGTAGCAAAATTCAATGTGTATATCAAAATGCAAATGGCGTACGGACTTTAAACTCTTTCATCTGATTTTATGCTTGAAAAACGAAATGAATGCTTAAGTCTATTTAACTGATTATGTTTTAATTACATTACTACATCGATGCTGCAAAAGGAATCTTATACAATTGAAAATAGTCACATAAACCTTACTAGAAGATAATCGGGGGCTAAAAAACCCTAGCTGTGCATAGAGCCCATGTAGGTACGTTTATTATGTTTTCTGTTTCAATTTTAAAATTTGTATGTAATTTACATATTAAAACTGTGGTTGGAAACATCAAATGTAAATGAATAGAATTTAATTTTGCACCTAACCTTGCGCATATGTCTTGGAAATGCAAATTAAATAGCGAAACACATTGCTGTTTTAGTTTCAAATTAAATTTTGCTACTGATATGCTTCCATAATTCAGCATGCCCTCTTTGTGTCCTTGTGTATATTGTTGGCCTATACGTTTTTATTGTGACTTTGTGTTGCGCTCAGTAGACAGACGGAGAAGCTCACGACAAACTGAGCTAAAGATATTTTCATGTATTTATGACTCACAGTGTGTGTGAGTGTGTGTATTAGCAGGTGTGTGTTTGTGAGAGCAGGTGTGCGTGTGAGCAGGTGTGTGTGTGTTTGTTTGAAACGTTAATGTTGGTCCGAGCGCTGTCAGCAGAGTCCTCTGATCTGCCATGTCTGGATTTTAAACAAAATCTGTTGAAAGCATTTGCTTGGCCTTAAATATGTGCAGGTGCTGAGTGTGTGTTTGCTGGACACTGATGGCTTGCCATTTTACCAGTGCATGATGTCAGTGCAATACAATACATTAAGTATGGTGTGTGTTTGTCTTGGCAATGTCCTGTCAGAAATGGTTGATATTTAGGCTACTAAACATTGTTCAAATTCTTCATTTTTTTCAGCTTATTATTATTATTATTATTATTATTATTATTATTATTATTATTATTATTATTATTATT
>CAIGQW010000259.1:4587995-4616535 GCA_903798125.1 Danio choprae
CCTCAGCTGTTGATCTCTTGTTTAGTTTTTTAATGGTTTTCATTTAAATATTCAACATTTTATTTGTATATATTATTTATTTACATGATTACTTTTTTTAGATAATTATTTTTGATGTTTTTGTTGTAATGGTCATTTCATTCAGTTTCCAAGCAGTTCAAAATGTCATTATAGTTTCATGGCAGTGTTTTTAAGTCTTGTTTTTGTGCTCATTTTCCCCCCTCTTTTCTCAAAAGTGTTGCTGGGATTTCTAACAGTGTTTCAAAGATCAGTCTTTTGGAATTTGTCAGATGATAACACTGTCTTGTCAGGAGCAAATTGATTCTCTGCTTAAACACAATGTCCAAAATCACAGATTTAAAACTGTTACATCTCAACAACACCTTCTGGGAGAAACGGTTTCTGCATATGTCAGAAATTCAACACTCAACACTGAACACTGAAATTCAATGGTTTGTTTACATCATACAAAACATTCAATTTCAACATTTTCTTTGTTAATTTTTCAGATAAAAAAAACAACAAATCTAATTAACCTAACTCATTGTGAATTTATTCACACTTTGTGATGCCATTCTGTAAATGCTGTCAAATGCTGATTACCATGTTTCATTGTAGTTCTTTTTAAATTCTTATTCTATAAAGACTTTGACTATTATTCAATTCAATTCAATAAACATTATTGTCTCTCCCAGAGGGGTTAGTAAAATTGTCTTTAGACATAGGCTCACACACAACAGCAAAACATAAATACACTTACACAATTATTTAAAACCTATTTAAAAAACCAATGGCAATGGGAATAAATGTCTTCTTGTACTTGCCCTTTTTTGCTAAAGGAACTTTATACTGTCTGCCAGATGGAAGTAACTTAAAGGAACCATGTAAAAGATGGGAAGAGTCTTCCACAATAGTGGAGTTTTTTCTTTTTGTCGCTGCTATAAATAAATCTCTTTATTTTGTCTCTTACCAGTTATTTTATTCGCTACGTTTACTAATCTACATTTACTAATTTTAACAGAGAAGGAGTTAAACCAGGCTACAATGTTAAAAGTGAGGACAGATTCAATAAGTGATTTATATACGACAATCAAAATGTCCATCTCAATATCAAAACTCCTCAACCGCTGCTCAGCCTTTTTAAAAACATTCTCTGAGTGTTTATCAAAAGAGAATTGAAAGTCAATCTCCACACCTAAATATTTCAAAGAACCGACCTGTTCAACTTCCTCCCCATTAATTAACAAAGGGTCACCGAATGTTCCTATTTTGGTTTCTTTCATCTTACTAATTTTACTCTGCAAGGAATTCTCTTTTGTGATAAAACTGACAAAATTTAAATAATTATCCAATAACAAAGTATCCTAACTGAGTATTATTATTATTAATAACTGAGTATTATTAATAAAAGAAATAAAAATTCACCCTATAAACTACAATAGTTGCTTAATACTAAGATGTTACTAAAAAAAAGTGCCAGCTGTATTATTTCAATTTTTTGATCAAGAAAATTTGATAGCATTCAGAAACTGTATTTTAATTTATAAAGTATTTTGGGTAACACTTTAGTTTAGGTCACAATTCATGCTATTGACTGCTGGCTTATTACCTGCCTATTAGTAAGATATTAACTGTCCATTAGTAGTTATAATGTATGATCTTATTCCATCTCTAATCCTACCCAAAACCTAAACCTAAAACTTTACTAAATATTAATCAACAGCTAATTAGTAGATTAATAAGCTAGTAGTGTTAGTTAATGGTCTGTTAGTACTGTGAATTGTGACTTAAACTAAAGTGTTACCGTATTTTGTGATAAATATAGTGCAGCATGATCGAATCCACTTTAGTTATTTGTCAGTTTTAATTAGATGAAAAGCAAACACAAATGTTATGATCATTTCCCCCATTAGTTATGTTAGCATATCAGTAAATTCATTCCAGATAATGAAAGACTATCAAAAAAGAAAATTTTTCTTCTATTTAATTAAAAAGCACCTTTTATAAAGTTTGATTTACATTAGTGTAACTGGTTTAAAGAGAAAAAGATCCCGTAAAGCACCTCTGCTGTGTCTTCTTCATCATCATCATCTGTGTTGTTTTGCGCAGGATCCAGTCATGCCATCACAGGAGCCGCTGGTAGACGATGATAAAAGTGGAGAAGAAGTGGAGCTTCCCCCTGAGGACCCCGAGGACACAGACGCAAGTAGGTCTCCATCTCGCCTCTGTGTGCGTGTTTAGTGCTGTTTCTGTGAGTATCGGGGTCAGTGTGTCCTCTATCTGCCACTGAGGGCTCTGCTGACTGTAGGAGACTGGAGTTCATCAGCTGGGAGGAATTCACTTTCACACGCTTGAGAGAAATAGAGAGATCTGTGTGTGTGTCCATCTGACAGAGCGGTCTGTGGCTCCCCCTGCTGGAGGCAATGCTGCAATGAATTACAAGCTTTTAGAAATCAATAAATCAAAGATGGAGATTCATAATGATAATAATAACAATAATAATAACAACAGCAATAATGATAATAATAATAATTGTTGTTGTTGTTACATTTGGTTGGTTGGTTTTTAAATGCTTTCTCCTATAATAAAATAATACATTTATTATTATTGCTGTTGTTTATTTTTTTGATGATGATCATTAATAATATTATTATTATTATTGCTGATAATTAATATTTAGTTTTACTAATTAATATAAAAAAAAAATTATTAAACAAACAGATTTTGGGACTTCTCTCCACATATATATTATTATTATTAACATGTTATTGTTATTATTATGGGCAGCACGGTGGCGCAGTGGGTAGCGCTCTCGTCCTCACAGCAAGAAGGTCACTGGTTCGAGCCTCGGCTGGGTCAGTTGGCATTTCTGTGTGGAGTTTGCATGTTCTCCCCGTGTTTGCGTGGGTTTCCTCCGGGTGCTCCGGTTTCACTCACAGTCCAAAGACATGCGCTATAGTGAATTGGGTAAGCTAAATTGTCTGTAGTGTATGAGTGAGAATAGGTGTGTATGGGTGTTTCCCAGGGATGGGTTGCAGCTGGAAGGGCATCCGCTGCGTAAAACATATGCTGGAAAAGTTGGCCGTTCATTCCGCTGTGGCGACCCCAGATTAATAAAGTGACTAAGCCGAAAAGAAAATGAATGAATGAATGTTATTATTATATTATTAAATATTATATTTTTTATTTCTATATTAAATATAATATAATTTTTATTGTTATTATATAAATGTTGAAATACTTTCACCTTACTCTGCTATATATTCACATATTAAATTTAGAATAATAATAATAATATTATAATAATATATATTTTTTAAAATAATGATTGATAACTAATAAATGGTTGATAAAACTAATTGATAATTTTACTGTTGCATTAAAATACTACCTATTTTATATCCTATTTATAATTTATAACCTAACAATAACAGCAAATAATATTGATTAATATTATCCATATAAAATTTAATATTATTGTTATCATTTAAATGCTCAAATAGTTTCTCTTTACGTTGCTATAGATTGACATATTAAATGTATAATAATAATAATAATAATAATAATAATAATAATAATAAATAAATCATATTTACAAATATTTAAAAAACGAATTGATTATTTTACTGTTGCAATTTAAGAAATGTATTTAGCTCAGGACTAATAATAATAGTAAATGATATTGATTAATATTATTTTCTCTCTTTTTCTCAGGTTTAGTTAAATGTGTTTTATTGGAAAGATAAACAGTTGCATATTTCTGATCTCCAAACATTTGCACCTTTTCTACAGAAATACAATTGTGTACAAAAACAACACATAGATATTTATATTGAAACAGTTTTTAGTAGAAGGGTAACATGTAACACATAAATAACATTAAAGGAAAAAAAGGTAAGTAAATAACAGTAAATGGAAAAAAAGAAAAAGTTTTCTCTTTCTCTGTCTTTCAGTTCCAGTCCCTTTCTTAGCACACAACCGGAAAGTGGAGAAAGCTGAAGATGATTCAGAGGTGAGACAAATTATGTTTAATAGAGCAAGGAATTTTCACAGTATTTCCTATTATATGTTTTTCTTCTGGAGAAAGTCTTATTTGTTTTATTTCAGCTAGCAGTTTTTAATATATTTTTTAATAAACCCAATTAACCTAGTTAGGCCTTTAAATCACACTTTAAGCTGAATACTAGTATTCTCTAGTAAAAAAAAATCCTGTAAAATATTATGTACTGTCTACATACCAGAGATAAAATAAATCACTTATTAGAAATTAGCTATTAAAACTATTATGTTTAGAAATGTGTTGGGGAAAAAATCTTCTCTCCGTTAAACAGAAATTTGGGAAAAACGATAAAAGAATTCAAATTTAACAGGATAGCTAATAATACTGACTTCAACTGTTTGTGTGTTGTTTCTGTACAGAACCTGAAGGCAGTGGTGGACGGTATCGAGGGCATTCAGATCTCTCAGTGTCTCGGTTTGGGGGATTTTGACCTGATTCGGGTCATTGGCAGAGGCAGTTATGCTAAAGTGCTGCTCGTCCGGCTCAAGAAGAACGAGCAGATTTATGCCATGAAGGTGGTGAAGAAAGAGCTGGTTCATGATGATGAGGTAAAACACTGTCACAAACACCGTGGCTGCGCTTTATGCCTTTAACTGCCCCTTTTCTGTTTGTCAATTACAAAAATGATATTGTAATTAGTTGTAGTGCTATTAAAGGGATAGTTTAGCTTTAAATTTAAACAGTTTCCATTGCTTTTTTCTTCTGTTGAAGACTTTTTTTGAAGAATGTTGATAACTATTGACTTTTGATTTTTTTTCCTGCTATGGATGTCAGTGGTTACCCGTTTTTAACATTCTTCAAATATCTTCTTTTGTCTTTAACAAAAGAAACTCATAAAAACAAGTTTGAAACAAAAGTAAGTAATTTTTTTTTAACCAACAGTGAAAATACAGGACGTTCCTATAAAGTGTGTGCATAATTATTACAGAAGTCAATATTTTGATCATATCCTCCTCAAGTACATTTTACCAATGCTACTTTAAGGTTTGTAGATAATCGTTATTATAGGAATAGTTCACCCAAAAATGAAAATGAACTCACTCAAGTGGTTCCATCTGAGTTTCTTTCTTCTGTTGAACACAAAACAAGAATTTTGGGAACCTGTAACCACTGACTTCAATAGTAGGAAAAACAACTTCTCAATGGTTACAGGTTTCCAACATTCTTCAAATTATCTTCTTTTGTGTTCAACAGAACAAAACTGGTTTGAAACAAGTCAAGGGTGAGTAAATGATGTCTGAAATTTCTTTTGGGTGAACTCCTTTACGTCAAAATGCAGAAACGTGAATTTCAAGAGCTTTGCCCACAAAATGACCACTTCAAAGAATGGTTGCTCTTGTTTCTTTTTATTTCTTTTTCAAATCTATGGTAAATTATCCGTTCTTGCTCTCATAATGGCTATTAAACTCACAAAAAAATTATACTCAAGCTCAAACAAATTTAATATTATGCAAAGCCTTTTTTTTTCCGTCCATTTAAGACTATGAAAGTCATTGAAAGAGAGTCAGAAATAAGTCAGGGAATTTTACGTTTGGCTAAAAGTGGGAACCCAAATATTCATAAGAATGTGAATAATTAAGCAGGTTTCAAAAAAAATATGTATAGAATAAGATGTAACTTATAATCAAATCAAAAATGATTAAATGTCCACAAGAAGGTTGCCGTGCTATAGAAAATGGCAAAAGCATATTACCTACAGAAACCTACAGAACGTTGTAGACCAGTTATTAATGATCATACACTGAATAAATAGCAAGGTTTATGTGGTTAGGAATTGGTCCATTATGTTTAGGAAAAGGATGGGAATAGGATGTTGAATATTGACAACATAATCTTGCACATGCTGTATTTTTTAAGTGTAGTTGTATTGGAGAGCAGTAGGTGGTGCTGTGGGACTGTGCTCATTTTCAATCGCTAAATCCTCCCTCCATCACTCGCTTGTAGTTCATCTTCAGGGTTCTTCACTGGCACATTTGTATTGAACATAAAAACACATTGGCCTCATTGTTTAGAAAATGGTTTGCTCATGTCTAACGTCAATTGAAGCTCATAATCATTTATATTAATGTTTTCCTGAACACGGTATGAAAAAACATAAAGCATTTAAGTGAAAAAAACATTTACGAATGAGCATTTTGGAATAGCTAATTGATAGATGGAGTTTAAAGTGAATATAGTGGTTGTTTTCTGGGAGCATTTTTAAATCGCCACAGAAGTTCCGACTACTCACTTTGTCACAACATATTTGCATGCGTCAGTCGGCTTCGAAAACAGCCTTCTTGCGCCCACATTCAAACTGTCAGAGTTCAAATATTGCTTTTATATGTATTTGTATATATATTTAGGTTCTTGCAAATGAACTTTTCATGGAAAATATGTTAAAATAAACAAACTGACTGCAATTTTGTTAATTTAATTATTTTATGTTGTTTAATTATTTTATTGAGTAATTTGTTAATTTATTGTTTGAAAGTTTGGGTTCAGTAAAAGGCACTTAATTGTTACTTTTATTCAGCAAGCATTTAATTGATAAAGTGTTAAAGACATGATTACTATTTGTAAAAATACTTTTAAGTTTGATACGCACCAAATTGATGAAATTTTTGTTTAAAAAACTGATATATGTTGGTTTTTTAGGTTATTACTAATTAATTTCAGGTAGAAAAACATTAGCTTTTCTGTCTAATATTAAAATGAAATATTTGATGTACTTTTTTTTGCAAAATAAATACATTTAAAAAGTTTCCAACATTGAAAACAATAAAAAATGATTCTTGAACACTAAATCAGCATAATAGAAAGATTTCTGTAAAATGAAGATTGGTAAATGCCATCACAGTAAATTACTAATAATTACATATTAAAACACATTAAAAATGTTGTCCCAATTTATATTAAGTGGCCTTGATTACTATGTATTGCATTTAAATAAATCATTTGCTACAATGCACTTACATACAGTGCATCTGGAAAGTATTCATAGTGCTTCACTTTTTCCACATTTTCTTATGTTACAGCCTTATTCCAAAATGGATTAAATTTATTTATTTCCTCAAAATTGTACACACCCCATAATGACAATGTGTAAAAAGATTTTTTGAAATTGTTGCAAATTTATTAAAAATAAAAAACCTGAAAAATCAATGTACATAAGTATTGAGTAAAGCCTTTTGAATGCAATACGATTTGAATGTGTGCTAAAATCACTCATAAACCACATTATTGTACTATCTTTTGTTTGTCCAATAAAAGAGAAGCCGAGTTTCAGTGCGCTACAGCATTAGTCATATCTCTTTCTTTCTTTCTCTCTCTGTAAATGAAACCTGATATGTGTGAACAGGCATCAAATAGAAAGACAAACTCAACTCTGCGCCTATCAACTTTGTACAGTCAAAGCTATTGTGTCTTTGTAAAACTTGGCTCGCCGAGGAACTGTCACGAATGAAGTTCAGGAGGATCAGAGGTCCTTCCAGAAACACACAGGCATGCATTTGACCTCGCAAACAATGAAGCGGTTTCTTGGAAGGTTGGCGTTAATTCAAGGAATGGGACGTTTTTCTGTTATGTTAAATTGTATGTGTGTGTTTTGCGAGTGTATGTTGAGCAGTCATAGAGGTTTAATGATTCTAAAACCTTAAAGGGGTCATTCAACCAGAAATTAGATTTTGCTGTTAATTTACTCATCATGAGGTTATCTAAGATCTGTTTATTTTAATTTAGTAGAACATTGAAGAGATTTTCTTGGAAATTCATGATATACAAGTCAACAACAACTGACACATTAAGATAAAAAAAGATAGGCCAAACTAAATGAATGCCAGTGGTTTCTGTGCAAAAGTGACTTATAGGTGCTATAAAAGGATTTTGACTAAATAAACAATGAATCAATATAAGTAAATATATATAAATATAATAAAAAGACATTTAGGACTTTTCTAATGCTACAAATGATTTTATTACATACAAAAAGCTTTAGAACTTTAACTGTATTTATATGTAATTGTATTAAATTACTTTCTAGTGTATTCATGTATGCATTAAAACACTTTTTGAATAATAGCAATTGTGTTTTTAGACACCACATAAAAGAGAGAAACATGCATGAATCTAAACATATTCATTGCATAGTGTTAAAGCGGTTAAAATTGAACATGCTGAATAATTTTTTAAGAAATGCTGACTAGACAGTACCAAAAATATAATGTATATTTATGTTCATTTTAGTTTAAAAGAAGTCTTTTTTTTCTTAAAAATAACTAGATAAAATACAAAAGCTTAAACTAACCTTATTTCCACTACTCGACAAGATTTTCGTTTAGTTTACATAATTATTTTTAAAATGACTCAAACTACAATAAAAGTAATGAAATATTAAATGAAATAAATAAATAAATATAAAAAATAAAACTTGTAAAAATGACAAAAATACAGAACAAAATAAATTATAAAACTAAATAATTATATATATACTAAACAATAATTTATAATTATTTATATTTACATTTTTAATTTTGCTGTATGTTTGTCATTTTTACAAGTTTTATTATTATTTAAATATTTTATAATAAGTAATATTTTTATAATAAGTAATATTCTATTTTTATATTAAGTTTATAATAATTTATAATACTATTTTTTAATAAGTACTATTCATTTTTTTAAATAAAGAAAATATACTGCATTAGATATCAAGTATGCCATTAGGGGGAGGAGTGCAACAAGGCCAGAAACAAATGAAGAAATGTAGAAAACTTTTTATATACACAACATCATCTGTTTCTCTTCACGTCTTTATGCTGAGAATGCTTTCCTGTAATCATCTTTCCGCTCATCCAGGAAATTAAATTGCTCTGATTTTGGAAATCAGACCTTTTGTATGTGTGTGTGTGTGTGTGTGTGTGTGTGTGTGTGTGTGTGTGTGTGTGGGTCAAGTTTTGCGTACATCGCGAGGCCAAATGTCCCAAGAGGAATACGAATTAATAAACATGCTAATTAAAATCCCCAAATCCATAAAAGTCTCTGTTATAGTGTAACATTTAAGGTCAGGGGTTAGAAAAAACATCATTAGCTCGACTTAAAAACAATAGTCACCAGTGAAAACTTCCAGACATGATAGAAAAACAAATGTAAAGTCTCATATTTCACCCTTGCCCTCTCAAAAGACGCTCACTATCATTTTTCAGATCAAGTTGTTGGCTAACCAAGCTGATTATAAGTGTGTCGCAAGTGTTGACAGAACAAAAATACTTGACTTTATCAACACATCACCGCATTGTGTCTTTACACCCAAGCACATTCTCAATGCAGATGTTTTGTAACATCCTGTCTGGACGGTTTTGTGCAATTAAACTGTAAGCTTGCTTGTGAAACATGACGAATTATTGATATTGTGCACGGTTATTGACTGTTTCTCTTTTCTCTGTTGTCTTTCCTTTCTGCACTGTACATGTCTTTTTAAAGAGGAAGAGAAAGGTGCTTTTTTTTATTTCAAACACTTCTTAATTCTGAGATTTGACTCCCCAAAGTGACAGCATGCAATAGTGCCAAGTGTTTTCCGCTGTTAAACGATCAATAGATCAGGTTTTTCTCAGAAAACACAGGCTTGTTTTCTTCATTATCCTGCAATAGTCCCCCAGTAGAGGCGGTGAAACATCATGTCCTCTCCTCTAGTTCTTAGAAAGCACTGAAACAGATTGTTTTCATGTTTTTTTTTTGCAATTCATTATTCATGTTAATTCAAATGTCTTTCTCTTTCTCTATTTTTTTCTTTGTTTCCTGGTTTAGGACATCGATTGGGTCCAGACAGAAAAACACGTGTTTGAACAAGCATCGACCAATCCATTTTTAGTGGGACTTCACTCTTGCTTTCAGACAGAGAGCCGGTGAGAGAAGAGAATGTTTTATTCTCTTTTATTAGCACAATAAAAATAAGACTTTTTTAATGATATAAATAAAATTCACCAGAAGAAGACTAGTGGTATATATATATATATGGCTGCTCGATTCACAAAATATTTGGAATCAATCCTGAGTCCCATTCCTGCAATCGCTGAACCAAGAATTGATTCCTTACTCTTGTTGTATTTTTTATATTCTTTATACTCAAACCTCGCCAGTAGAAAGTAAACTAAAACAAAGTCCCTTTCAAGGAAAGTCTATTCACTCGGCGGCCATATTTGTAATGCCTCCAGGCAGTTCATCCAAGACCAAAGTCCTATCTAAATGAATAGGGCAAGGGTGTAATTTTGGTTTGAGAAGTGGAGGGGACACAAAAGTGGAAATGTTTTCAATTTAAATCCCATTGCCTGCATTTACATACATTTAGGGACTAATACAAAATCCAGGAATATATGTAATTAGGTTGTGTAAATCTAACCTAAAAATGGAAATAATTTAATAAAATGAATGGTAACACTTTAGAATAATGGTCCATTAGTTCATGTTAGTTAATGTATTTACTATAATCTTGTAAAGCATTTGTTAATCATAGTTTAGCATTAACTAATGCATTATTAAAATCCATATTTGTGCTTGTTTTCATTAGTTAATGCACTGTGAGCTAACAGGAACTAATGCTATTTAACTTAACTAACGTTAGCATACATTAATAAATAGCGTAATGTACTACAAATAGTTTGTTCATGTAAGTAAATACATTAACTAACATGAACTAATGGACCATTATGTTTATTTACATTCTTTGGGGCTAATTTCTGTGCAGCACAAATTCCTAAACATTAGAAACTAGAACTAGAAACCTTTATTTTTAACGCGCCGGGCTAGTGCTGGGCTAGTGCTGCCCTGTCCAATTAATTCGGTAGTTACAGTGGTCTCAGTTAATTTTTTCAGAGGCTCCTGGGGCATATGACATTTGTAGCTGATATCACGCCACTCAAATTGTTCATATGAGACCACTTTAGCGCTGGCTTCGCAATCGGGTCCCCAGATGGGCATGGCGCGCGGAGATGCACTGGGTGTCCATCACCACGCTGCGTCGCCGCACCTTCAATCCCTGGATGGACCTTGCCTTCTACGGGCCTGGGTGCCCTTACAACAAGTGTCCAGTCATGCTGTCATTCTGACAGATGCTTCCAGTATGGGCTGGTGGGCTGTGTGTATCGATCATGCAGCTGCAGGTTTGTAAACCAGACTTCGGTTGCGTTGGCATTTTAATTGCCTGGAGTTGTCTGCAGTGTTTCTCGTTCTCCGCCGGTCCCTACCGGTACGGGGGGGGACACACGTGTTGGTTAGGACGGTCAGCACTTCTGCGATAGTGCACATCAACCGTTTGTGCTTAATAGCTGAGTGCCGTTGATATCCCGTACGAGCTCTCTGTGCCAGCTTACATGCTGTTACAACGTTTCTGGGAGAATGAAGACTCCCACTCCCAACGCTTCAGAGAAGCACAGGTCATCCTGCTGTTTCTCCCAAGCGGTCCTTGGCTAACTGCTTTCCCTACTCTGCATGAATGCACTGGTTCTCAGCTGGCCCCGGATTTACACAATATGCGTTTTTCCCCAGTGAGCCTGTGCGCACAGACTCTGTGCAACGTCGGGGAGACGAGGAGTGGGTCTTGCTTGTTGCCCAACCGGACCCGAGTTTCCGGACTCACACTCCTCAAGATGGCTCTCCCTGACGAATTCACCGAAAGAAGCACTCTTTTTTTTCTGGGACGGGCACCCTTTGGCACCTGCGCAGCAATCTGTAACCCCCATGGAGGGTTTCTAGACAGAGCGCGGTGGACTTAGGTGACCTTTCAGTAGATTGTTAACACCGTCACTCAGGCTAGAGCACTACAGCCTATGTCCTGTAGTGGAGTCTATTCGTTGTGTGGAGCTCTTCTCTCTGTGGGGCGGCGGATGGTAGCGCGCTGGGAAAGCATAACCTCATCAGCTGGTTCCTCAAAAGCGTGTGTCGCGAGATGATTAATTCCATCATTAATTCCAATTAATTCCCTAATTTTCTGTCCATGAAGGCAGCTCTGCTGGTCGCGTTGGTATCATTCAGGAGGGTTAGGATTCCGGTGGCATTTTTGGTCAGCGAATCGTGCCAGGAATTTGGACTGGCCTACTCTCACATTTAACTGAGACCCCGGTTCAACTATGTGCCAAGGTTCCTACCACCCCTTTTAATATTAAAAGTGGTAGTGAGCCTGCAAGCACTGTCTGTGGATGAGGCAGACCCGGCCCTTTCATTGCTATGTCCGCGCACTGCGCTTTATGTGACACGTAGAGCATACATCTTCAAGCAGCTCTTTTCTGTTATCATCGGCAGAAGGAAAGTGCTGTATCAAAACAGAGGTTGGTCCATTTTATAGTTTATGCCCTCGCTTCATGTGCCAGGGCAAGCTGTGTACCCTGGGAGAGTGAGCACACAAAAAAAAAATAATAATAAGCGGTGCCTCCTTATCGGTGTGAATACGCAGCACCTCTTAACAAATGATAAAAATCTGCAGGCTGGGTGACACCTAAAACATTCGCGAGATTTTCTAATCTTTGAGTGAACTCTGTGTCAAAAACGCTTGCTGCGCCATGCTCCCTATCCGAGATATGTGTGCTTTTTCTATTCTGCTAGTAAGTTTCCCGCTTGGCGAACCCTAGAGAATTCCTCTGAGGCCCCCAGCACCCGACTCAGTGGAGGAGCCGGGTGCCTGGCTCAGTGTGATGTCTGGTATGCCCACACTTGGTCTACCCACATGCTGAGGTTTGGTGCCAGCTATGTGCAGTCCCCGATGGTGATCCAGTATGCTTATTTCAGCCACGGACTGTTCCTCCTGACCAGGCGGACCCGTGTCTTCCCTACCCGCTAACCAGCTTATCATATGTAGCACTCCCCCTCCATAGCTAGTCCATATGCTCTTATTGCCATCAAGTCTCCCCTCTTGGGTAGCAGGTGACCTCCGCAGCGTCCTCCCCCTTCGGGGACTGGCACGCTTTCCCAACGTACTGTCGTATTTCTAAAATCCCTATATTAGCTAGGTAAAAGCACATTACGACCCTGATCTAAATTTTCTAATTATTCCTATGTAATGGTAATTAAAGGGCGTAGGAGATATTGGAAGGGTGCTCTTGGTGATGCTTGTGCGCTCACGCTATGCTTGGCAAACTTCACATCAGGAGCGTGACAGGCTTAGCTGCTGTGGCGTTTTCCATACAGTCTCCCATAGTCTGTTAAAAGGAGCAAGTTGAAGTTCCCATGATGGGGAATGTCCTGGTTACATCCGTAACCCACATTCCCCGAATAGGGAACGGAGACGTGTGTCTCCACTGCCACAGCACCTGAGTCTCCAGCTGTTAGCTGAATGATCGGCTCTTCAGCAGGCAAATTCTAGTGCTCACTCCTCAGCCGGCAGCTTATATAGCACTAATGGCTAATCACTGTCAGCTGTGGAGCTGAGCTCTGCCAATTCATGTTGGCATTCATTGGCCCGTTTTTTTACTCTTCAGTGAGTGATTGGTCGTCTGACGAACTACCATAGTCTGTTACCAGACACATGTCTCCATTCCCTATTCGGGGAACGTGGGTTACGGACATAACCAGGACGTTCCACACAATTCCTTCATGTTGTCCCAACACAAATCTATTAAGTTAACCAAACTGTTTTAAAAAAAAATTTAGGTCGATTGAACATAAAGCAATTAAGTTCTCCCACCAAAAAATCAAGAATTGTGTTTTTTCAGCTCATTTTAAATAAGTAGTTTAAACAAGCAGCAACAAATTTTTTTTGAGTGTAGTAAAGAATTATCCACCACAGACAACAGAAAAAACAAGAACATTTAAGGGAGTCAGAACTTGATTAGTGAGTTTCTTTCTAGAGCAACAGTATATATCTCTCATCCATCGAGATGAAACTAAAAAGAAAAACACAACACAACACAACCTCAATGATTGTCTCTGCTGTGTGCTCAGGCTCTTTCTAGTGATCGAGTATGTGAATGGAGGAGATCTCATGTTCCATATGCAGAGGCAGCGGAAGCTTCCAGAGGAACATGCCAGGTATGATACATTTATTTATTTAATTCAGCAATTCACAGATATGGAAATTTTGTCTGATACCGATAAATCTTTATATTTGGTAGCCCATAACTGATATATCAGTTAATAAATGTAATGATTGATATAGATTTTTACCCTGACTACAATAAAATGCAAACAAATACAGAAAGAAATTATACAATTTTATTAACTGATAAATATTTATATTTGGAAACCGATAACTGATATATCGTTTGATAAATGTAATTAATATCGTTTTTTTTGCCTGACTACAATAAAATGCAAACAAATACAGAAATAAATCATTACATTTTATTAAGTGATAAGCCTTTATATTTGGGAACCGATAACTGATATATTGTCTGATAAATGTAATATTGATATAGATTTATTAGTCTGACTACTATAAAATGCAAACAAATACAGAAAGAAATCATACAAATGAATTAACTAGTAAGTCTTTATATTTGGATACCGATAACCGATGTTATTATATTGTCCGATCAAAGAAATTTTTAATCCTCATTATAACCACAAAATGCAAACAAATACAGGACATACTTGCATATATGTACTTGCTTATATATCCAAGTATGTCCTGTATATTCACAATATATGTTTTCTAAGGTCAATTGTGCATTTCTTTGGTCAAAAATATAGTAAAAACAGTATTATTATGAATTAATAACCTTTTTAAAACAAATGTTTTCAAATATATTATTTTTTAGGTTAATTCTACATTCATTCTAGTAAGGGCTCTTTAGTGTCACTTGATCCCTCAGAAACGATAGAATTTTGCTGATTTGCTGCTTTTACATTACACGATAAATAAAAATAATTCAAAGCAACATCATTCATTCAAAACGGAAATATTTCTGAACGTTATAAATGCTATACACAATAATATTAAAAGTATCACTTTTTCTCGTATCGTTTCTGTTTGTTTCGATTGCCTCTGCTTCTTGTCTTCGTAAAATAGAAACTTTTTTTCTCAGACTTCATAGATGAATTGAATATTCCCAGCCCTCTTCAGAAGTTTTAAGCACTTATTAAAGCTCATGCCATTCATCAGACATCAAACTTCAAAAACATGTAGCTTTAATAACTTGAAATTCTCTGTCCCGATATTTAAAGCAAGCTCGCGGCCTGTGGTTTAAATGCAGCTCTCATACCCCTCTGTTGGGCTAATATGACTGTGTATATGAAGCAGGACGATGATCAGAGCGCCCCTGTAATGCCTCCTTTCACACGTCTGATAAACTGAGATCAAACACAGGCTAATTAGGTGAGTCAAGCGCACCCCGGCCGGCCCAATCAATATGCGTCCTGAGCCCCACACATATGCAAATTCACATGCTAATTACGGCTAATGAGCCTAAATATTCATGAGGTGCTCCTAAAGGTCTCCTGAGCCCTCACTGCGCACCGACATGAAGCAAGCACTGCGGAACCTGATCACAAATGTCACCGCTCATTTTTCCTACTTTGAACACCTTCTTTCTTTTTATGTTTGCTTTATTTTAGTTATAAGTTATTAGAATTATTAGTTATAAAGAATTATATTCTATGTTGATTTCACATTCTGTTTATATTGACTGTTGCTTTGTTTGCAGTTTGGTTATGCTTAACGTATCTAGATAAAATGTTTTCTGTAAGATATTGTGGAATAACATGGATAAAATGAAATTTTGGGTTATGTGACACTGAACACTGATATAAAGTATATATTAAGTCAAGACACTGCTGGTGAATAGGGTAAAAACCATTAGCTAGTATTTATATTTATTTCCCTGAGTTGATTGATTACATTGAGAATTGCAAAAAAATTGTAATATAACATTTAAAAATATATAGTTTAAATATGATAATAATACATAATGATTCATTCATTCATTCATTTTCATTTCGGCTTAGTCCCTTTATTAATCTGGGGTCGCCACAGCGGAATGAACCGCCAACTTATCCAGCATATGTTTTACGCAGCGGATGCCCTTCCAGCTGCAACCCATCTCTGGGAAACATCCATACACACCCATTCACACTCATACACTACGGACAATTTAGCTTACCCAATTCACTTATACCGCATGTCTTTGGACTTGTGGGGGAAACCGGAGCACCCGGAGGAAACCCACGCCAACACAGGGAGAACATGCAAACTCCACACAGAAATGCCAACTAACCCAGCCGAGGCTCGAACCAGCGACCTTCTTGCTGTGAGGCGAACGTGCTACCCACTGCGCGGCCCAATACATAATTAAATCAAATATATACATAACACTACCAAAATCTGAGCATTGCATAAAGTCAGGATCAAAATATTTTTTATACATTATTAAATCAAATATATACTATATAACACTTCCAAAATCTGAACATTGCGTTTTTTGATTTGCAGTATTTTTTTCGCCCTCAGCAACCTGCGTTTAAAATAAATAAAAAACAGTTGTTCTAAATTGTAATAATATTATTGTTTTTACTGTATTTTTGACCAAATAAATGTGTGCTTTGGTGAGCATAAAACATTTTGTGAGCTATTAAATGGGTAATTCAAAAATATCACCTACTTCTGTTTGTTTTGTTGCCAATGAAATCTCTTGTTTCCTGTTTCCTACAGATTTTATGCTGCTGAAATTTGCATCGCTCTTAATTTTCTGCATGAGAAGGGCATTATTTACCGGGATTTAAAACTGGACAATGTTCTATTGGACCAGGATGGCCATATCAAACTTACAGACTATGGCATGTGCAAGGTGCAACTTTATGCAAATCACTTAGCGCTTAATTGAATTAATAGTAATAGTGATATTAATATTTCTGACTGAATCAAAACATGCTTTACACACAGTGTGAACATCATAAGTGTTTATTAATATTATTTGTTTTGTTTTGTTTTTTAACAGGAGGGAATCAGACCAGGTGACACCACCAGCACATTCTGTGGGACGCCCAACTACATCGCCCCCGAGATCCTGAGGGGAGAGGATTACGGTAAGAGTGAAACGATTAACTTTATTTTGCAATGTGGATGTAAGATCTTTTCTGTGAATGTGTCAAAACCAATGTGCTTATGACTGTTCATTAAAATAAAAAAATAATATGATAAAATACCAGGTGGTTTATTCCATTGTGGCGACCCTGTGGTCCAATGGAAAATGAATGAATGAATCAATCAATCAATCAATGAAAACAAAATACCAGTTGGCATTAAGCAACATAACAAGATTGTTTTTTATGACTAAAAATCAATGGAAGTAAAAGAGACCAAAAGTCTTTGCACATTTAATTTACAAAATCACTCACTCTTACATGAAAATTAAAATTAATAACTGATTACAGGGTGTCTGTGGATCCATGAAAATAATCTTTAATTTTATAGGGTAAAGACAAGGCCTTAATTAGTCTTAAAATGTCCTAAATATCCATTTCAAATGTCTTAAAATTGCAAACGAACCAACCCCATAAAGAAGATTTAGTTTTCTCTGTCTATTTTTCACCCAGTATGAAATAGGCAGAACCCTAATAAAGTAAACGCTTATGGGGATTTTGCTTATGTAAGCAATTTTTTTGAGGATTACACTTTATTATAGCTTTTGACATTTGCGTCAAATTTACATTACTATACATTAGCAAATAAAGAACTAGAGATGCATCGATCAACTGACTAAGGACCGGAATCGGACAATTTTTCACATGAGCGGCCTGACTGGTGATCCTGCTGCATCCCAATTATTATTATTAGTTATTGTTAGTCAGCTTAAAGAAGGTTTTCAGGTTTTTTACTCTCTCTATATATAATAAAGAGTGTTAAGGATGGTAATGAATTAGTTGTGTGCTTTTTTACAAATTCGGTACTATAAAAAAATTATACTATACCATGGGTCTTAAATTTTATTTTGTGTGGTATTAAAATGACCTGCAGATACCCTGCAATGGAACTGCATCAGAAAGTCAATCAAAATGATTTTTTTATTATTATTTTTTTATTATTAATTTATTTATTTATCACTCTGCTAAATCTATGATTGTGTCTCAGGCTTCAGTGTGGACTGGTGGGCTCTTGGCGTGCTCATGTTTGAGATGATG
Source organism: Danio choprae (assembly GCA_903798125.1). Lineage (NCBI taxonomy): Eukaryota > Metazoa > Chordata > Actinopteri > Cypriniformes > Danionidae > Danio > Danio choprae. Next base: position 4,606,138 of record CAIGQW010000259.1, read on the forward strand.
GCGGGTCGATCGCCCTTCGACATCATCACTGACAATCCTGACATGAACACAGAGGAGTATCTCTTCCAGGGTGAGTCCTCCTCAATCAAGCTTAATTCTAAACCATTTGCTATATATTCAATTTTTCTCACTCATCAAAGCCGAATTTTATGTATTTGGCATTTGTCTTATTGACGACTATTTATCTTTCTATAATTAAAAGCATTTAATTCTTAATAAATCAATAGAATGAGCATGTTATATAATTATCTAAAATTAGTTAAACCCTTCTTAGATGATTATTTTAAAATGATTCACAGCAGCTAAATTTATCAGTACTGTATAAAAGTAAAAACTATTCAAGGTATAACAACAGTGACATAATCACTTAAATTGCTTCATAATTATATTTCTCACACATTCCAAGAAAAAAATTGAGATTTTTGATTTTTAAAACAGTATTTAACCATTAAACAGTAATGAACTATTATGAGACACCTCTGCCTGCCTCCTAAAAAGGTTTTAGAATAAGTAATATTTATTTCTATAGCACCTTTCAAGAAGTCTCAAAGAGCTTTACAACAAAATTGTACAATGAGGAGTAAAAAAAGAGAAATGAGAATAATAAAACATGCTAAATAAATACAATTTAGACATAAGCAAGTTCGTGTTTTATTTACGTTATCATTTTATTAAGAGGTGTGAAAAACTCTTTTTTTTTCTATGTTCTTCTATGTTTTTCGATGTATTCTATGTTCTATAGTGGCATTTAACATATTCAAAATTTATGATAAACGTTAAACCTGAACTAATTTAAAAAAGAGCAAAATTGAAACTAGTGGCATTTGCCGTACATGTACTTGACAATGTCTATGCATGTTTTGCTCTGTTGATGCTAATTGCCATATGAAATTTGCTTTGTATTATAAGCCACAGCTCAATTCATGAAATTTTATTTATTTATTTTTTCTTATATTCCCGAAGATACAGTACATGTACAGCTATTGAGAAATTAAAAGACCACTTGAAAATTCTTTGAATTTTTTAGTAATGGGTTTGAATAAAATGGAAATATTTGTTTTATTCTACAAACGTCTGATAGCATTTCTTCCCAAATTCAAATCATACATTTTCATTTAGAGCTTTTTGGTCAAAATAAAAAAGGCCCAATCTGTACAAAAACCAAATATTTTCATTAGTAGTAACTGAAAAGCTGCGTTTTCCCACCAAATAAGGATTTTTAAACTCTTCTGAGATTAAAACACTGGTATTGTGCTGTCAAATAATGAATATAATCATATCTGCAAACTTGACATCTTTTATTTTGACCAATTCTGGTGACATTTGGATTTAAAACTTGAAAGAAATACCATCAGTAGTTTACAGAATAAACCAAGAATTATATTTCACTCCAAAACACACAACTATAAATCATGAATCCTGAGAGCCTCTTCCAGTGGCTTCTTAATTTTCCCATGGTTTTTTATACCAACAGAAAATGTGTGTGTCGCTCGTTCATCCATCCATCCTGGCATTTGTGTCATTCCTTCATGAGGCATTCTTTGGTCCCCCGTTTCGTCACCTCTCTTCCTCCATCCAGAGCAGAGCCTGTGTGTTCATCTGCTTCTCTGTCTGTTCTGTGCTGCTCCAGCCGAGAGGCCAGCGTGATCCTGGACCGCTCTCATTCATACAGACACACACACACACACCAACCTGGAGCTCTCTCTACCACCGGAACTACATCCCCCTCCATCCAAACCTCAGTTCGGCCATATGTCCCGCTTCAGCCTCCCCTCAGCCCGAACACCGGCACTCCGTCGCCCACCCAAGAGCAGGGCAGATGCTGGCACCACCGCGCCAACACTTCAGCCGCTTCCAGGCCGCCGTCCAAACCGCGTCACAGCAGCAGGGCAAGACCCAAATCCCTTTAGCTTTTCACTCTGAAAAGAAAACAAACAGGAAAAGATAAACGCTCGTCTGCTCTCCGTCTTTCAGAGGAGATGAAACTGAACAGGCTTTACTTCTGGACGACGGCCCGAAATACGCAACTGTAAAAGAAATCCAAAAAAAAACGCAGGGATGAAACGTATTAAAAAGACACATTCTTCACATTCTGTGGGTTTTTTAAATCCACTTAACACGCAACGGAATGTTATGAATTTACAGAAATAAACACGGAGCGTGGAGGAATCTTTTGATTGAGCGGTGAAGGGTTTATTCAGGCGTCTGTAGTCTGTGGGTGTTTGAGCGAGAGATTGTGTGTGTGTGTGTGTGTGTGTGTGTGTGTGTGTGGGTTAAAGCCTGTCTCTGTCGAACACGACTCTGCAAGAATGACTCACACTCTTTTATCTTCTGTTTTAATTTTTTTTCAGTCATTTTGGAGAAGCCGATTCGGATTCCCAGGTCATTGTCTGTTAAGGCTGCGAGTGTGCTGAAAGGTTTTCTGAACAAGGTGAGAACTTGGATGGACTTGAATGCGAACAAACATACACACACAAAAATGTGAATGCAGAGTTTGGACATAGTAATGCCGTTCAGCACAGTTGTACTGGTGTTATTGTATAGACATGCTTTGTATTTCAGCTTGTAACAGTGAAAGGTTTTCCAATACCTTGAATGTATTGAAGGTGCTTGGATAAAAGGAATCTGTACAGATATTTTAAAACTGTCTTACCATGAACTTCAGGGTCACGGTTCTATCGAAGTTGTACTGCAAGTCGTCTGTTTATGTGAAGAATTTATTGAAATTCCACTACCAGCATTCCTGAAATGAGACGGACCAATCAGAGAAGTGTATCTTAAAAACACGATTCACAGTGAATTTCAGAGCGGTGTCGTTTTGTAGAGTAACGGTAATTAAAATTAGTGTTAGCAAATGATGTTGTCAAATAATTGCAGTGTTTTTACCTTTTTTGGTTAGTTAAATATTTCATGCTAATTGTTTTTATCAAAAATGTTGTCAATTTGATTCAGGCATGATTTTCTGTGTATTTGTATTTGAGATAATATATTTGATAAAAAATTATTATAAACAAAGTGGGCAGCACGGTGGCTCAGTGGTTAGCACTGTTGCCTCACAGCAAGAAGGTCGCTGGTTCGAGTCCCAGCTGGGCCAGTTGGCATTTCTGTGTGGAGTTTGGTGCTCCAGGGTGCTCCAGTTTTCCCCCACAGACCAAAGACATGCGGTAAAGGTGAATTGGATTAACTAAATTGACCATGGTGAATGTGTGTGTGTGTGTGTGTGTGTGTGTGTGTGTGTGTGTGTGTGTGTGTGTGTGTGGGTATGTGTGTGTGTGTGTGTGTTTGTGTGTGGGTGTTTCCCAGTACTGGGTTGCGGCTGGAAGGGCATCCGCTGCGTAAAACATATGCCGGAATAGTTGGCGGTTCATTCCGCTGTGGCGACCCCTGAAATAAGGGACTAGACCAAAGGAGAATGAATGAATGAATATATATAAAGAATGCTGCAAAGCTTGATATCTCTAGTAATATTGTTTCCATAAATTTGTTTTTACAATTATCACATTCATTCATTCATTCATTCATTCATTTTCTTTTCAGCTTAGTTTTCAATTCAATTCAAGTTTATTTATATAGCGCTTAGTCACTTTATTAATCAGGGGTCACCACAGCGTAATAAACCACCAACTTATCCAGCATATGTTTTACACAGCGGATGCCCTTCTCATTCACACTCATACACTACGGATGATTTAGCTTACCCAATTCACCTATACCGCATGTCTTTGGACTTTTGGGGGAAACCAGAGCACCCGGAGAAAACCCACACAAACACGAGGAGAACATGCAAACTTCACACAGAAATGCCAACTGACCCAGCCGAGCTTGAAGCTTTATGTAATACAGAATTATTAAACCCCCTTTGAATTTTTTATTTTTTTTGGTTTTTAAATATTTGCCAAATGATGTTTAACAGAGCAAGGAAATGTTCACAGTATGTCTGATAATATTTTTTCTTCTGGAGAAAGTTTTATTTGTTTCATTTCGGCTAGAATAAAAGCAGTTTTCAATTTTTAAAAAAACATTTTAAGGTAAAAATTATTAGCCCCTTTAAGCTATATATTTTTTTCGATTGTCTACAGAGCAAACCATCGTTATACAATAACTTGCATAATTACCCTATCCTGCCTAGTTAACCTAATTAATCTAGTTAAGCCTTTAAATGCCACTTTAAGCTGTCTTGAAAAATATCTAGTAAAATATTATTTACTGTCATCATGGCAAAGATAAAATAAATCAGTCATTAGAAATTAGTTATTAAAACTATTATGTTTAGAAAAATCTTCTCTCCGTTAAACAGAAATTGGGAAAAAAAAAATAAACAGGGGGGCTAATAATTCAGGGGGGTTAATAATTCTGACTTCAACTGTATATATATATGTAATTTTATTGTTATTTCATATGTATCATTTCATATTTTCCACACACAGAGACTCACACTCATCTATAATTATGTAGTTTAGGATATATATTTTTAAATGAAATATTATATATATGTGTATTATATATATTTTATTTCATAATTTTTTTATTTACATCATATTTTTTATATTTATATACTATTTGTATACTATTTGATGTAAAAAAAGAAAAGAAGAGCTAAGGTATATAAAATCTATAGAAGTAAGTGTAAATTAAAACAATAAAACCTAGACTAATTAAATTACATCACACAAAATTTGGCTAATGACTAGTTTATTCTCTTTCCACTTAAAACTTGATCACTGTTGTGCTCCATTACACTAGAAGAGACAGATGCGAAACAAATAGGCTCTGAGGGAGGAAAAAAACCCTGTCATAATAATCCATGCGCATTGCACACTGAGGGTTATAAATGAGGGTTTTAACTCTACACAAACATGCACGCACACAGTCTGCCTCTGATTGAACTAATGTATGTGCTAAAATAAGGAGGGTCATCATGATGAAGATCAGCTCTCGAGGCTCCCAATGCTTCTGTGTGCGTGTCGGCTTGATTAAATCGGTGAATAATGAAGCGTTTTCCTTTAATCGTCAAGACAAATTGCGTTTATTGAAGCTCTGGGGTTCCTCAAACTCACCAGCAGCCTGTAATCAGTGTTATCAGGGCTCTTAGCCACTGGTGCCTGATTCATGGGGATTAAATGAGCATAGATCAGCACAGCGAGTCGCTCCCAAAGCCCTGAATCCTTAGATAATGTCAAGATAAAGTTCACTACATATGCTAATTGTTTTAGGTTAAACTTCAGTCTCCGTCAAATGAGTTTGTGGTGTTATTGGGGTTGACCAGATCTGGTTTTTGTCTGATATGTTGTAAATATTGTGTGTGTGTTCATTTCAGGATCCGAAAGAGAGGCTGGGATGCCAAGTTCAAACTGGATTCACCGACATCAAGTCTCATACATTCTTCAGAAGCATAGACTGGGACCAGGTTAGCTTTTTTACTCATTTTTAAGTATTTGGAGGTCAATATGTACTATAATAGTCAAACTTCTGAACTTAAACACAATTTACTCATCATTTCTTTTGCTCACTGATGCTGAAATACATAAAAAAAGTAAGGTTGTGAAATAATTTTAGATTTTTAATATTTGTTTTCTCTTTTAATATATTTTAAAATGCTATTTATTCTCGTGATTTAAAGCTGAATTATAAGTATAATTACTCTAGTCTTTATCACACATTCCTTCAGAAGTTATTTTTGTTTAATATTTCGTGCTCAAGAAACATTTCGTCTCATAAATGTTTTATTGTTTTTTGACTTTCTTTAATCAAGGACACATTAAAGTAAATCACATTAAAGTAAATCACATTACATTCTGTTGTTTAAAAAAAATCTTTTCAAGAATCCTGGAAAGCAAAATGCATCACGCATAAAACAAATGAAGCAAAAAAAAAGTTTTCAACATTTATATTAAAAAGAACCATTTTTGATGATTGAGAACCAGCAATGATTGATCATAATAGAGCAGCAAATCTGCATATTGCAATTTTTTCTAAACAAAATCGTGTAACGCTGATGGCTAGAGAAATTATGCAGAAAATTCAAAGTTGAATCACAGGTATAAATAAAAAAAAATTATATATTCATGTAGAAAGCAGCTATTTTAAGTTTAAATAACATTTTAAAATTAAGCCTTTATTGTATTTTTCAATAATAATAAAAAAGAAATAAAAGAAGTAGATGCAGTGAGCAGAAGTAATTTCTTTCAATGAAAGAAAATATTAACAAATTATAATAATGGTGGTGTATTCCAGAAAATATGGCATCGTTTCTTTTTACAATTACTTTCCTCATATGCAATTTCTTGGCTTGAAAGTTGTTAAGATTTTTTTGGTTCTTTTAAAAGTGAAAAAAATAAAAGTTGCTGATCCAACTTAAACCAGCTCCATAGAATGTTCCTGAATCCTGCTATTTTAAGCAAGGATTGCAACAGACTTTTCAGACTCTAAGTTGTTTATGAGCTGACTTTGGTTGGAGAGGGATGTAGTGAGTGTCCATTGATAGGTGTGTGTGATCCAGCAGCAGAAATGAAAGAGAATATCAAATGAGGTTCAGCCTTTGCTGAAGCGGCACAAGGTTTAAGGGGGGATGTTAATTGGTCTGGTATAAATGATGCACACAATGCTGAAACATGAAAGTCAGAGAGAGAGAGAGAGAGAGAGCATACAATATTCAGGAGCTGCAAAAAACAGTGTGTGTGCGTGTGTGTAATGAATGAATTAGTATGTGTATTACAGAGAGGTAAAGAGGAGATAGAAAGATAGAGATTAAAAAAGTTTGGTTAATAGACTTATAGCTAGACTGCTATATATATTTCATCACAGAATCTGCACCGTTTGAATGTTGAGGAAAATAGCTGTATAGAATAGATTTCTGTATTGAAATCAAATGCCATCATTTACCGAATCATCTTATTTGAACAATTGGGTATATAAAATTAGGCAAATTAGGTAAAGTTTCAAAACTAATTAATGAATAAACAAACAAATAAATGAATGAATAAATAAATAAATAAATTACTGCCTTTTTGTTGCTGTTATATATTTTTGTATATATTTTATTTTATATATATTTTTTACATTTATTTTAATTATTTATTTTACATGTGGGCAATCATGTTCATTTGCTTTTTTGTTGTTTAAGGGTAGAGTATATTGTCTTATCTCAAAACTTCACATGTGGAGAGAACTTTGGAGCTTTGGCATTGCTACTTTGATTTTTTTGGTTAATTGTCCTGTGAAGTAGTGCACCCACTTTGAGCTTTTTGTCTTTTGGATGTGCGCACTTGGACTTTTTTGGTAAACCCAGGTTTTACTCACATTGGTTCTCACTGTATATAGTGTTTCATTTAGAAAGACTTCAATTAAATTGGGAACTCTCTTTTCATGTTCATTTTTGAAGCTGTTAATGGAGCTGCTAAATGAAAGTTTGCTGTTAGTTTACTCACTCCCAGGACATGCAGGATTTAGGTGAGTTCTTTATCAGCAGATATTTATTTTTAAGTGAATTGTCTCTTTAAGTATACAGTATATATTACTGTATGTCTCAACAGAGATCTGAATATTTCAGAAACTATAAAAACAGATAAACATTAACAAAACAAAAACTTTATTTACTTATTATAGATTACAGACAGATTAAAAAGTCTTTAAAATCAACATTAAATGCAGCCATATCACCCTGCAGCCCAAGACTGGTTACTCACTGAAGCTAAGCAAGACTGAAGCTAAGCAAGGCTGAGCCTGGTCAGTACCTGGATGGGAGACCACATGGGAAAACTAGGTTGCTGTTGCAAGTGGTGTTATTGAGGCCAGCAGGGGGACTGCAACCTGCAGTCTGTGTGAGTCCTAATGCCCCAGTAAAGTGAAGAATGTATCAATTTAGCTATAACAAATTAGAGTAATTTTTAGGTTGGTTCAAGGCTAAATTATACATTGATTTATTGGTATTTCTAATATAAATTTACATCGTACCAAAGTAAAAAATATAATTAGTGTTTTTAAAGTAAACAATATGTTTACATAATTTTTTTTCTTGGCCATAATAAATATAAGTTTGAACCAAAGGTAAATTATACTTTGAGTATGTTTATACATACATGTTAATTATACATACAAAGTGTTTTTTTCAGTGAAATGAAAACCTTTCACTCTATTTTAGGGTTTAACTTTGTGATGATCCCGCAAATCATGTTCTGAACAGTGGTGTCTGGTTATTATAATCCCAACTCTACTTTGAAAATCCTGCAAAGATGTGATTATTGCAGATTCGCACATTGCGATATCCATGCTGAAGCGATATATATTGTGCAGCCCTAATATACATCATAATATATGGAAGTAAAGAGCTGTTACTACTTTCATTACTTTGCGACTTGTCCTATTGTGTCATTTGAATTCCACAATTTCCCTTCAAAATAAGTGCAGAGAGAGCATGCAGATTCAGTCTTACTCATAAAACTGCAGAGGCAGCAAATTAATGTTTTCACTTTATCATCTGCACTTGTATACTGCACATAACAGGTCCTCAGCCAGGTGTTCAGCTGCGACATGTCGCATTTTATTAGCAGTAATTGCGGTTCGCATTGGCTGGTCGTGTGTTTCCTGATGTGCAGCTCAGAGGGTTGACAATGTGAAAAGGAAATTATGCGCTTTAGAGTTCTGTCACTAACTCAACATGCTTCACTTGCGAGGATTTTTCCGCCACTTTACCAAGGTAATGGATGAGTTTGGACACACACACACACACACACACACACACACACACACACACACACACACACACACACACACACACATACTGTACTTATACGTCAAATGGACCCCCTGAGCTGCTCTAATGAACGGGGTTGCGCTACACTTGTTGTTAATTGCTCATGAATGAATGAAGACATTGATTTGATGTTCGCAGCCTGTCTAAGTATTACTACATCTGCACTGATATATTCTCTTCAAGTGGATGTTTTCACTGCTGCGCTTCTATAAGAGTTCTTTTGCAGCCCGATATGTCTTTCAGTTTGACCTGTACTGTAAAAGCTGTAATTACCATTTCAGAAATATGTTTTTTTTTTAAATGATTGAATGCACACGTGTGTGTCTGGCGCCTGTCTGCGATGAGTTAACATTTGTCTTTCCGCTTTACCAGATGTCAAACAAGTTTCTTTAACATACCAATGCACATTTATGTCTTTAACTGAGAGAGAACCAGAGCAAAAAGTTATGTGCATCCCTGCCTTTTGACCTCATTCTTTATGTACGAGCGGGCGCAGGCGCGGCCATTGGAATCGTTTTGGTCCGAGACTTTCAGTATCATTTACTTCCATTGATTTTTAGACATTAAAAACAGTAACTTTTTATGTATAACCATGAACACATTTGGTTGTAGAGCAAGAAGTTTGACTGTTTTCCGTCATTATTATTTCTAGTCATTTGTCATATTGGCAACTGAATCAGAAGTTCTAAAACAATCACAAAAACGAGTGCGCTTCTGCATAAATAAGGTCAGTAGTGAATTGTTTATTTGAACATCAACAGTGTTATTTATGTTAAAACTAAATAAATATGTTATAAATAAAATAAATATATAAATAAATAATATGACAACATATTCATTCATTCATTCATTTTCATTTCGGCTTAGTCCCTTTATTAATCTGGGGTCGCCACAGCGAAATGAACCGCCAACTTATCCAGCATATGTTTTACGCAGCGGATGCCCTTCCAGCTGCAACCCATCACTGGGAAACATCCATACACACCCATTCACACACATACACTACGGACAATTTAGCTTACCCAATTCACTTATACCGCATGTCTTTGGACTTGTGGGGGAATACCATCCCTATTATTGAATTAATTAGACTATATAATTAGTTATTTATTTATATAAATATTTAACTTTTCTTTAAATTGCTCTACTCTGTTTCAACTGACAGCAAACACTCAGTGTTTACCAATCTAAAAAAAAAAATCAGTTTTTAAAATTCTTATAGTACAGGTATCATACCGAAGTAAAGATTTTGGTATCTGGACAAGACTACTACATACTGTACACATGATTTATTATTATTATTATTTTTAACGTATAACAAAACACTAGCATTTTATAAATACATTATTAGGTCAGTATTGTCGTAATTGGAAATTACTGTGAATTTGATTTGCAAAATAATAATTTATGATTTAAAATACTTTTATGATTTTTTGATTATTTTTTTGTCTTTTAGCATTCATTATTAAACTGGTTTATTTAATAAATAATGTTTTTTACCAACTACCATTAAAAGTTAAATTACAATTAATAGAATAAAATATAAATTGTAATAGTGTAAAAGGTTGAGGATTGTTAATAGTAGTAGTAGTAGTAATAATAATAATAATAATAATAATAATAATAATAATAATAATAATAATAAT
>CAIGQW010000259.1:4616545-4628835 GCA_903798125.1 Danio choprae
ATAATAATAATAATAATAATAATAATAATAATAATAATAATAATAATGAGACTTTCATATAACAAAAGCAAAAAATAAATCTTATTTTCAACACGGGCCTCACGGTGGCGCAGTGGGTAGCACAATCGCCTTATAGCAAGATGGTTGCTGGTTCGCGCCTCGGCTGGGTCAGTTGGCATTTCTGTGTGGAGTTTGCATGTTCTCCCCATGTTGGCGTGGGTTTCTTCCGGGTGCTCCGGTTTCCCCCACAAGTCCAAAGACGTGCGCAATAGGTGAATTGGATAAGCTAAAATTGTCCGTAGTGTATGTGTGTGAATGAGTGTGTATGGATGTTTCCCAGTGATGGTTTGCAGCTGGAAGGGCATCCGCTGTGCATATGCTGGATAAGTTGGCGGTTCATTCCGCTGTGGCGACACCAGATTAATAAAGGGACTGAGCCGAAAAGAAAATGAATGAATAGATGAATATTTTCAACATAAACATGACTGCATATAAGTGTCATTCAGTTATTCAGTGGTTAAATATTTGTGCCTATTTTTAAAGAAATGTTACGACAGAGGGAAAGAACATGAAAATAGGAAAGTGGGGGTTTGAAGATTAGTGAAATGAGAGAAGCCTCAGTGTTTCTTCAGGGACTGTGAGTGAGACTGTGAGAGACAGAGCGGCTGAAGGAGTGGGAGATCCAGGCTGCTTTTTTCGACAGCGTGAAGCAGATTGCAGAAGATAGAGTGAGAAAGTCTTGAATGAGGAGCAGGAAATGATTTCCGACAGCGAGAGACAAAGTGGGAGAGAGTGAGAAAAGGAGAGAGAAGAGGAGGTGGGCTGAGACGGACAGCGAGAGACGGAGTGATGCTGTTTGAGAGAGTAAGACTCAGACAGATCCTCTTCACACCGTCTGCACTGTGAGCCCTGGAGGAGATCAGCTCTCGCTCTCTGTGATGACAGCATACAAAGACAGTTTTAGCAGAGGAGGCTGACAGGAACTCCACAGGAACTGAGACCAGACCAGATACTAATCTTTTTATTTTTTGTTTCAATGTGGTCTGTTTGCCAATATAAATTGTATAAATGCTGTACAGAGGGGTCCAAAAGTGTGAGACCTTTGCTTAATAGAAATAGAAAATCCTCTACTTTATTGTAGGCATGAACCTAAAACAAAATTCTGGGCCGAAACTGAAATTGCTTTGTAGTAATTATTTTATGAAATACACTCTAAAAAAGCTGGGGTGTTCTAATCCAATGTTGGGTCAAATATAAGCCATTTTGTTAACAAGTGTCATTTTATATTTTCAAAATTAACCCAACATTGGGTTTGTCATAACATTGGTTTAGAACAACCCAGCATCTAATGTAAAGTTATTTTAAAGACTTCCCAAATGAACTCTAATGAAAATAATACTGATTTTAAAAATCTGAATCAGAATGGGTTTTATTGCCAAGTGTGCTTACACACACAAGGAATTTGTTTTGGCTACAGAAGCTTCCAGTGTACATAAAGTGAACAGTGACAACACGAAATAGATATGAAAAACAAAACAAACATTAAACAGAGATGCAATCAGTCAAAAAGCTCTGGAAGGTGAATTGTATGTAGAGACAAGTTATAAGGTGCTGTGTACAACTGCGTAGAGAAAGTATTGCACTGTAAATTGTTATAAGGTGCTGTGTACGAGTGCGTATGAGAAAGTATTGCACATTTATTGCACAGTAGTAGAATATTTAACTGTTCATGAGGTAGATGGCCTGAGGAAAGTAACTTTTCCTGTGTCTGGCTGTTTTTGTGCTCTGTAGCGCTGACCAGACGGTAACAGTTTAAACAGGAAGTGTGCTGGGTGTGAGGGGTCCAGAGTGATTTTGTAAGCCCTTTTACTCACTCTGGAAGAGTACAGTTCTTGAAGTGTAGGAAGGGTAGTGCCAGTGATTCGTTCAGCTGTCCAGACTATTCGCTGTAGTCTGCGGAGGTGGGTTTTGGCAGCTGAGCCGAACCAGACGGTGATTGAAGTGCAGAGGATGGATTGGATGACCGCTGAGTAGAACTGTACGAGCAGCTCCTGGGGCAGGTTAAACTCCGCGATGGAAAATAAATATTTTTTTATTAAAATAAGTGTTATTTTATTAAAATGGGCCATTTCCACAAGACAGTTGCGTTTAAAAAGTTGAAAAGTTTTAAAGTTTTTAATATTTAGATTTTTTATAAAACATATATACATTTATATCTATTTACGTATGTATTATATCATCTTTGCATCAAATTACAAAAAAACGAATCACTGCATGTGTGAGGCCTTTGTAATGCAGCATGTATGGGCAAAAGAGTAAATGTGACATTGTTCTCTCTTCTGACTACCGTTATCAGTCTCACAATTTTTTTCCTTTTTCTGAAAGTCTTGATATCACCATCGTGGAGTTTTTTTTTAGTATTTTATAAAATGTGATTGTAAAAAATATTTGTACTCTCCTATTCACTGTGCTCTAGGTTTACCCAACTATGACGACTTCCGAAACCCAGAAATGTGAAGGATTCATTATCATTTTACCAGTGTTGCCATGACAGCACATAGCGCTATTGCAAGTGACAGGAACAAGTATATTACATAGAAATGTCCCATCATTGTAAAATGTCAGTGGACTTTTTCTTTCCCGGTAAGGGTTTCATAGCACAGCACCTTCTGCATTCGCTTCACACCGCACAGTGACTACAGATGAAGGGAGACTGAAACCATTGCGCTGAACACTGCTGGGCAATATTGTGCATCGTAGCCTTTTTTTTTGGCCCGCTTTTCTCTTTTGGTTGAAAAATGTACATGCAATTTTCAGCTGATCATTTTTGGCAGCTGAAAATTTGGTGCATGCCTACTTTTTTGACATCTTTATCATGACCAGAAAGGCCATTTGAGTATAGTGAACTAATTGCCATGTTTGAGAAACCAGTTTGAGATTAGTTTAGCTTTGTGACATGGAATGTTATCCTGCTGCAAGTGGCATCTAAAGATTGGCTAAAGGGATGGACATGACCAGCTACAATACTCAGATACTTATTTAAAGTGTCAAATAAGTGGCATGATCCTGATTTAACACTAAATGGTCTAAAGTTTGCAAAGAATATTGCTTACACTTACACCACCATCAGTCTGAACTGTTGAAACAAGGCTCTCATGTTGTTTGCACCAAATACTGGCACTGCCATCCAAATCCTGCAGCAGAAATTGAGATTTAGGGATCCTTTTTCCAATGTTTTGCTCTCCAGTTTTGGTAAGCTCTGCAAATTTTAGCCTCAGGATGGGTTTACATCAGTGTGTTTTCATTTTAAAATGGCATTTTAGAATGAATGTGCTCTTCACCCAGACTGGTGTTTTTGTTGTGTTTCAGCAAAACGATCTCCGTCCACACTATACACCCTAATGCACATGATATGTGACCATTCAAACTCACTGGTCAAGTGCATATTTTACTTGTATTCATACTTGCACCCTACCGGTTATCAAAACGCTCACTTTTCACAGGCCAGAAATGCTGAAGTAGTGTGAATACCAGGTGTAATTGTACAAAGCATTTTAAAACTAAACCAATCTGACAGAATAACATCAAATGGTTTACATCAAATGTTTTAAATTTCATGTTTAGATTTACAAAAGGATAATATTCATTCATTTTCATTTCGGCTTAGTCCCTTTATTAATCTGGGGTCGCCACAGCGGAATGAACCGCCAACTTATCCAGCATATGTTTTACGCAGCGGATGCCCTTCCAGCTGCAACCCATCTCTGGGAAACATCCATACACACCCATTCACACTCATGCACTACGGACAATTTAGCTTACCCAATTCACCTATACCGCATGTCTTTGGACTTGTGGGGGAAACCGGAGCACCCGGAGGAAACCCACGCCAACACAGGGAGAACATGCAAACTCCACACAGAAACGCCAACTGACCCAGCCGAGGTTCGAACCAGCGATCAGCGACCTTCTTGCTGTGAGGCGAACGTGCTACCCACTGCGCCACTGTGAGGCCAAAAGGATAATATTTACATGTAATTATTTATTACATGTAAATGTAGGAGTGTCACTGGTGTGCACTTCTTCTGCTGCTGTAGCTCTTCTGCTTCAAGGCTGAATGAACCAGTCTGGCTATTCTCCACTGACCTCTGGCATCAACAAGACATTATCTGCAGCTCACTGGATGTTTTCTCTTTTTTCCCCCATTCTCTGTAATCCCCTTCTCAGTAGATCAGCAGTTTCTGAAACACTCACTCACCAACAAACACATCAAATTCAAAGTCACTTAAATCACTATGCTCAGTTTTAACTTCAGCATATTGCCTTGATCACGTCTAAAAACCCAAATTAATTGAGTTGCTCTCTTGCAATAGGTTGGTTAGGTTTTTATTTTAACAAGCAGTTAAATTGGCATATGAAATAAAGTGGTTGAACATACAGTATACTCCAGTATGGATAATCCTATTGTTTGTGGATTTCCTGTTTTCTTATCCAGAGCTGCAGTGAAATCAACGTCTTTCTAATTTCTATTGAAAGACACAACTCTAAATGAGAGCCATTGTTTGGTCCTAAAACATTATGTCTTAAAGGTTTATACAAATAGGCTCAGTTAAATGAATCATTGTAATTCAAACCTGGTTTCCCTCTTTAAAAAAACCTGGTGAATAGAAAGAAACAAGCTTTACTCTTTTATTGTAGAACACAGTCAGAACAGCCGTGACATGCTGTCATGGGGATCAGACAGTGATTGTGTGTGTGCGTGTGTGAATTTTATTTCAGCCAGCTTTGCCACTGCTGTGGTTTGAATGCATTAATAATAATTATCCATTCCTGTGACAGCAGATGTCTGTGTATGTGAGAGTTTGGGGTCATTTCGCTGTGTTTTACTCTCCACTGTGTTAATTCTTTGGTGTGTCTGAAATCACATACTGAGTAGACTACCTATGTCAGAACAATTGGTAAAAACTGATTTAAGGATGGCGAGTCTACCAAAACTATAATTGTTATCATTTATTCACACTCATGTCATTCCAAACATGACTTTTCTCTGTTCTTCTGCTTCTTTTTATTTACTGGATATTATTATTTATTACTTAAGTGAAATTAAAGTTCTTGCTTTGTGAGCAAGTAGGTAAGCAAGCAAATAAAAAGGATGTGAATGGCATCTATTTTTATTATAATCTTGTAATATTTGTGTTTTGGTTCAATGCAGTGGAGTATAAATTCCTTGTTTTGATGTACTTTTTCCCAACACAGTAATGATCACATGTGTGACCCTGGACCACAAAACCTTATCTTAAAAAGCTTATAAAAAAGTCTTATGTTGTACTGTATATTTTCTGGCAATAGTCGAAAATACATTGTATGATTCAAAATTATTAATTGTTTTTTTTTATTCAAAATTATCCAAATATTAATTCAAAAAAAATATTTGTTCAGTTGACCACAAAAGAAGATATTTTGAAAAATGTTGGAAACCATTGACTTAACTATGGATTTTAACATTCTTCAATATATCTTGTGTTCAACAACAAAACAAGAGGAGTGTGAGTAAATGATGGCATAATTTTCATTTTTGGGTGAATTATCCTCTATAGGCGATTTTCTCAATATATATATATATATATATATATATTATTTTTTTTTTTTATCTCAGTCAAATATTGTCCTACCACAACAAAGTTTACAGCAATAGAAAATGTATTGTATCAAAAAACAGACTTTTACAGTGCATTCGGAAAGTATTGATAGCGCTTCACTTTTTCCACATTTTTTTATGTTACAGCCTTATTCCAAAATGGATTTAATTAATTTATTTCCTCAAAATTCTACACACAATACCCCATAATGACAATGTGGAAAAAAAAATTAATTGTTGCAAATTTATTAAAAATAAAAAACCTGAAAAATCACATGTACATCAGTATTCAAAGCCTTTGCCGTGAAGCTCTAAATAGAGCTCAGGTACGTTCTGTTTCCACTGATCATTCTTGAGATGTTTCAGCAGCTTAATTGGAGTTCACCTGTGGCAAATTCAGTTGATTGGACATGATTTGAAAAGGCATACACCTGTCTATATAAGGTCCCAGGGTTGACAGTGCATGTCAAAGCACAAACCAAGCATGAAGACAAAGGAATTGTCTGAAGACTTCCGAGACAAGATTGTCTTGAGGAACAAGGCTGGGGAAGGTTACAGAAAAATTTCTGCTGCTCTGAAGTTCAAGTTCCAAAGAGCACAGTGTCCTCCATCATCCATATGTAGAAGATGTTTGGAACCACCAGGACTCTTCCTAGAGCTGGCCGGCCATCTAAGCTGAGTGATCGGGGGAGAAGGGCCTTGGTCAGGGAGGTGATCAATAATGGTTGATCACTCTGTCACTCTGTCTGAGCTCCAGCATTCTTCTGTGGAGAGACGAGAACCTTACAGAAGGACAACCATCTGTGCAGCAATCCACCAATCAGGCCTTTATGGTAGAGTAGCCAGATGGAAGCCACTCCTTAGTAAAGGGCACATAGCAGGCTGCCTGGAATTTGCCAAAAGGCATCTGAAGACCATAAGGCATGACTCTCAGACCATAAGGAACAAAATTCTCTGGTCTGATGAGACTAAAATGTAACTCTTTGGAGTGAATGCCAGGCGTTATGTTTCATCACCAGGCTAATACCATCTCTACAGTGGAGCATGGTGGTGGCAGCATCATGGTGTGGGGATGTTTTCCAGCAGCAGGAACTGGAAGACTAGTCAGGATAGAAGGAAAGATGAATGCAGCAATGTACAGAGACATCCTGACTGAAAACCTGCTTCAGAGTGCTCTTGACCTCAGACAGGGGCGACGGTTCATCTTCCAGTAGGACAATGACTCAAAACACACCGCCAAAAAAATCAATGGAGTGGCTTCACAACAACTCGGTGAATGTCCTTGAGTGGCCCACCGAGAGCCCAGACCTAAATCCTATTGAACATCTCTGGAGAGATCTGAAAATAGCTGTACACCGTCGCTTCCCATCCAACCTGATAGAGCTTGACAGGTACTGCAAAGTATTGAGCAAAGGCTGTGAATACTTATGTACATGTGATTTTTCAGATTTTTTTATTTTTAATAAATTTGCAACATTTTCAAAAAATATTTTTTCACATCGTCATTATGGGGTATTGTGTGTAGAATTTTGAGGAAATAAATGAATTTAATCTATTTTGGAATAAGGCTGTAACATAAAAAAGGTGGAAAAAGTGAAGCGCTATGAATACTTTCCAGATGCATTGTATGGTCCTTGGTCATATATTCATTCTGCAGCCAGAACAATCGGGGTCTTTAATGGATGTCTGAACACATTTGACTGCATGCGTATTTACACTGAAAAAGCAATCCAATCAAATAGCTCTGGAAGTGGTGGAAAGCAGACAATCTCAAAACATTTTAAATGTCAATTACACCTGTATTTAGCATCCTTCACTTGTGATCTGATTGATGAAAACATCCACATAACTAGGGCTGGAACAATAAATCGATGCATTGCGAATTTTGAACTAATTTTGCATCGATTCTGAAATTTTCTGAATGCATTGAGATTTTCTCGTGAGTCGATTCAGAGTTTAGTTTATAGCCAGATGGCGCTATGTGCTTTACAAACAGCCACATTCTACCAATCCTTACACATACAACTTGAACATAAAACAGTTATTAATAAAGCTAATGTTTTAATGAAAATGTTTAAACGAATTACAACAGCGTTCATAGTGAGCTGTTTACATTAATCCCATGTAATAAAATAGTGCATTTGTCTACTTACAGCACATAATCGAAAACACAAGCACTCTTCTTCATGCTCACCAAGTATACAATTAAAAACTAGCCTAGAGCGCCGTTTACTGTTAAAAACTAAGCTCAGAATCGATTTCAGAGAGAATCGCAGTGCATTGCAAAAATCAATCCATGGATCACATTGCATCAATTTATCGTTCCAGCCCTTTTAATAAGACTATTGTGGACACCATTTACTTATATATAGTTGAAGTCAGAATTATTAGCCCCCCCAAATTATTAGCCCCAATTTCTGTTAAACAGAAAGAAGATTTTTTCCAACACCTTTCTAATGCATAATAGTTTTAATAACTAATTTCTGATAATGGATTTTTTTTTATCTTTGCCATGATGACAGTACATAATATTTGACTAAGATATTAGTATTCAGCTTAAAGAGTGATTTAAAGGCTTAACTAGGTTAATTAGGCAAGTCCTTGTATAACAATGATTTGTTCTGTAGACAATTGGGAAAAAAAGCGGCTATTAATATTGACCTTAAAATGAAAATAACATTAAAAACGGCTTTTATTCTACCCGAAATAAAACAAATAAGACTTTCTCCAGAAGAAGAAAACATTATAGGAAATACTGTGAAAAATTCCTTCCTCTGTTAAACATAATTTGGGAAATATTGCAAAAAGAAAAGAAATTCACAGGAGGGCTAATCATTTTGACTTCAACTCTATATCATGTAGCCACACGGTAAAACTTATGACAGAAATTTTGTTTCTTGAGTAAAAAAATATCCTGTTAAGAGACTTTGTATGCTTCATTTTAAAACCCATTTCTGGTGACCTGATCCAGAATCCAGAAACAAATCACCATTTGCATTACAAATCCATTATACTCTCGTGCATTTCAGGTTGCTAAATGTGCAAAATGTTCTGTGATCAGATCGCACTTCATCCTGGGTGCATTTACTACACTTTTAATGTGATCAAATGTAATCAGATTGAGATGCGATCACCAAAAACACATCAATAGCAGGTGTGAAGGGAGCCATAGAGTCCCATTGCAATCATCCTAGCAGATTTGCCTTCATTCTGTCACAGAAAGGAGGATGCCGGACCCCGACAGGGAGACTGAGAGAACGGCTGGAAGCGAGACTTTGCAGTGGAGCTGAGTGGGGAATAATCCACTCCCACACATCAGCGTGAAGAGTCTCTGTGCATCTGGATGGGTTTTGCGTGTGTAATTGGTTTTCTGCTACAGAGACGAGCATTAGCATGTTCCACCAAGCAGGTTGCAGCCAAATGCGTCACGCCTGACTCTCAATGGCCTCGGGAATAAAAAAACACGCACACATGGCGGCTGGGCACCAATTAACATCCCTGTTCCCCCGTGTGCCGTCTTTAACTCGTTGTTATGTCTCTTTTGGCTTTTGTTTTGCCATTACACTGCAATCCAAACACATATGGATTGCTCTTGGGGAAAATGGGGAGGATGACGTGCAATACACTGCTGTTCAGAAGTCTGAAGATTTTCGTATGATTAAAAAGAAGTCTCTATTGGTCATCAAGGCTGCATTTATTTAATCAGAAAATGCGCTCAAATTGTGAGGTATGTTCATATGCCTGAATATCGAACATGCTTTAATCTTTAGTGTCACATTTCATAAATGTAACACTTGTTAAATGAACAAAATATGTAATTTTAAAAACTGTGTTAGGGATCCAAAATGTTTGAATATAGTATATAAATATATGGGAGCACAAAATTAAAAATACACTCAAACAATTATGTTTGCTGTTTGTTCAAACTACTTATTTAAATTGAGCTGAAACAACACCATTCTTGAGGGGTTTTTGACAACTTAATTGTTTTATGTTCAATCCACTTAAATTAGTAAAAACTAACAATTTACCTTAATTCCTTCATGTTGTCCCAACACAAATCGATTGTGTGGAACCCAGCATTTTTTTTACAGTGTCGATTTATGGACAATTGTGACTTTTGAGCTCACAATTATGACTCCGGCAGATTGTTAAAGGGATAGTTCCCCCCAAATGTTTTATTCTGTCATCATTTACTCAGCCTCCACATATTACAAACTAGTTTGGGCTTCTTTCCTCTGTTGAAAGCAAAAGAAGATATTTTAAAGAATGTTGGAAATTAGTAACAATTGACTTTTTATAAATTGTTTTCTACTGTTGATGTCAATGGCTACCAGTTTCCAACATTTTTCTTTTGTATATATCTGTTTGTTTTCAGCATGATGTTTAGGAATAAATGGTGAGTGAATTTTCATTTTTGGGTGAACTATTGCATTAGTAGAGTTATTAATGCAAAGCTAATATATCGGAATCTTTTATTTTACATAATAAAATGCTGAGATAACATCTTTTTCTCTCAGAAGTGTGAGGGGAGCGGGTGAATTTAAGCAATTGAGTTAATATCTTATAATTATATAAATGAAAAAGTCTGAATTGTGAAATAAAAACTCAGAATTGTGAGAAATAAATTAGGAATTCGTAGAAAATGTATATACTTAGAACTACAGGCGAAAGGACAGAAATTTAATTTAATATTTGGAACATATACGAATGACTGAAAAATAATTATTAAAGAAAACAAAGTGGAAACTGACACCGGACAGGTTTATCAACCACCTAATGGCCTACTAAACTGCAAATCGGCTCAGAAAAAAACAACCTCAGAACATTCTGCCAACCACATATCGGCTAGATTTGCACAAACACCAATTGCTATTTTGTTAATAAATGTAAAAGTCTATTTTCTGCCTTTGACAGACCAACACAAGAGACATTAAGCTGGACTCATGAATTAGACTAAATGGAGAGAGTGAGAAGCTAGTGAAAGGAGAGAAGAGCGGCCATCTGTTCCAGTTTGTGCAGCTCGGCGTGGAGTGAAACACAGCAGGATCGTGTCCTCAAAACACACAGCGAACATTAGAGAAGCAAAAAGAGTCCAAAATGTGAAAACAAACCTCATCTGACCCGTACTGTTGACATCCGCAGAATCTGTCCATTCTGACAAGTGCTTAACATCAGTCCTCAGTCTACAATAAATCAATGGCTTTCTTTCTTCTTTCTGCCCTCCATTACTTTTCTCCTTGGTCCTCACTTTTTTTTGTCTTGTTCTCTATTATTAAAAACACTCTTAGGTGCTTTAGATCTCTAAAGTGTTCCTCAGAGACAATATTTTGGTGACTTTTGGTGATGTTGTGAATTATGGAATATCATTTATTAGTGGCCCTGAGTTAGAATTTTGTATGACTTTACATTTTGTCCTGTCTTTATATGAACATGGATGTCACACTAGGTCAACCATTTATCAAATTGATAAACAGTAGTAGATATGAATTGGCAGTTGTGTTTTTTCCTAAATGTTTGTGAACATCGTTCTCTCTTCCAAAATGGTGAACTGTAATTATTGTAGTTCTGGTGTTTTATTTAATACAGAGAAAATATCTAATACTAGTAATCTAATTCAAAATGCTTTTTACAGATTATGATTTTTTTTTTTTTTTATTTTGTAATGACTCTGTATACACATATTGCCATGTGTTTTCACTGAGAGAATTTCTTGAGGTTTGGTGTTGTGCTAAGGTGTATCACCTGACTCAAATACTGTTTACGGCCTATTATGTAGGCTAAGAATATAGAAGTATGTGTTGCTTGCAAATCTTTGTAATCAATTGTAAAATCTAATAGTCTGAATTGACGAATCAGAAAATTTACAAATCAGTCACTTGTGAGGTTTCAAAAAATATAATTTTAATATTTTTAATAAAGCAGATGGTTGGAGTAATTTGAGTATTTGTTTTAAAGTAGTTACTATTTCAGTTTAATTTAAATGTTTTATATTTACTTAAATGTGTTAAATGATTAATTATAAAATTTACACCAATGGATTAGCATTGCGAACACTGCAGTCAAAAAAGTTGGGGTTCTTCATTTTGGTCATTTTCTTGAATGACAACTGACGCTAATTAACCGTTCAGTTTGATCAAATCTATAATCCATTTATACCCATACGCAAAATATGTTTCACTTTGTGACAACTTCGCATCAAAGTACATATTTGCACTCTCTCTCTCTTGAAATAAAGGCAAATTGTTTTGTTAAATAAAAGTATTCTGTTTTGCATAATGTTTTCTTATCTGTATGGCTAAAAGTAAAAGAGTTACCTATTTTAACTGTTTTCGCTGAAAATCATTCATAGTGCTGGTACATTTCAGCTTCACTTTGATTTGTTTAATCAAGACTTTCAACCACAATGAGCCAGGACAGGCTTTTCAAACTAGCTATTCTCAACACTAAAAGCCAGCATACATGTCAGATGGGCATTTCAGACATGGTGAACTTTGGTAAACTACCGAAAAATGTTTGTTCCCACTTTATATTAAAGTGGCCTTCATTACTGTGTACATATTTAAATTAACCAATTAGTACAATGCACTTATGTACATATATGTTTTGTACTAATATTTTTTAAATATGCTTGTAACCACATCTGTAATTA
>CAIGQW010000259.1:4635137-4654412 GCA_903798125.1 Danio choprae
TATATTATATTATATTATATTATATTATATTATATTATATTATATTATATTATATTACTCATTCATTAATTTTCTTTTTGGCTTAGTCCCTTTATTAATCAGGGGTCGCCACAGCGGAATGAACCGCCAACTTATCCAGCATATGTTTTACGTAGCGGAAGCCCATCCAGCTGCAACCCATCACTGGGAAACACCCATACACACTCATTCACACGTATACACTACGGACAATTTAGCTTACTCAATTCATGCCAAATGACCCAGCCTAGGCTCGAACCAGTGACCTTCTTGCTGTGAGGCCACATTGATACCAATTGCGTCACCGTGCCGCCCCTATATATTATATTATATTATATTATATTATATTATATTATATTATATTATATTATATTATATTATATTATATTATATTATATTACATTATTTTAAAATAACTTCAGTCATGTTTCTTAAAAAAAGTTAATTACAGAAGCATTCATACAAATATTTATTATATATTTAATTTATTATTAATATATTTTCTTACAGAAACTGTTATACGTTTTACAGGTTAACAGAACATTTAAAAACAGCATCTATTAAAAAGAAACTGATTAAATCATAAATGTTTGCATGTTGTAAATAAGCAGAATCCAATAACAGATCCAATTAATTTTATTTTTGGTATTTTTCTTAGGTTGACCAATTACTGAATAATAAATATCACTACTGATTTAAATCAAACCAGAAATGTAAGGTCATATATTCAAGAGATTCTTCCCAACCAAAATAATAATAATAATAATAATAATAATAACAACAACAAAAAAATACATTATATATTCATATACAAATAATCATATTACAATGGCATCCAATAACATATTACAAAAAAAAGCTTTTCTTTAGGTTCTAGTTCAACCAACTACAGAGCAAAAAGAAATGTTGAGAATCACCACTGCATTAAATCACGCTGGCAATAAAAGGACAAATTAAGAACATATTCAAGAGACTCTTCTTAACAGCATTTGACATATTATATTGCTGTCTCTCCTTGCATTCTTGCCTCCTGAGAGTGAATCTCTGTGCAATAATCCATGTGTGTAATTCACTTTTTATTAAAGTGTCTGCTAATTAATAAGTGTATATGTAAAAATAAGATCTCTCTGCAGTGCTTGTTATTGCTTATACGCCAAAATATTTCTCCAGAAAATTTAATTTGGCTGGTAAACATCTCTTATTTGGTAATTGATAATGTAATAAGTAGGCGTGGCTTTGGGGATCCACCTTATTTGCATTATTAGCCTTATTTCTCCGCCCTATTCCCCATTTTTTAGAATATTCCCGACACAGTTTGCTTTGAGCCACAGTGCAAAATGTACAGTTGAATAGTAGCTCTTTCATTAATAATGTCGTTTTCTCTCCTCAGGGATGTGATAAAGAGAATAGACCAGTCTGAGTTCGAGGGATTCGAGTACATTAATCCTCTGCTGCTCTCCACTGAAGAAACCGTATGAGGGAAGAACATTGCGGCCTGTATTTCTCTGCCTGCAGCTCTACAAAACTACTACAGCTGAGTTTAGCTCAGACTATGTGTTCACATAGAAGAACTTTTTCTAAAAACTGTGGTAAAGACAAAAGGCGACACTAAGACTTCAAGTGCGGACCCTCCCCCGAGTTATTTTGGGGTTACACTGGAAGAAGAGAGGACTAGAGGAACTTCGGAAAACAAACTCAGAACTATTCCCCAAATTTCAGCTGTTGATTGTCTTCCTGCTTCCCAGCATCCTCTTTCATTTTAAGGTCCATGTTTGTGTGTGCGCGCACACTGTTGCCTGGGACTCAATTTTAGCTCCATCGATGTGTGCCTGCATCCACCAGAGACTACATTTCCCATCAACCCTAGCAAAATATGACAGTTCTAACTTAATGTGCACTTTTTGTTTTGTTTGATTTGATTATTTTTCAGATTCTCTTTGATCTTGTGTGAGGCGTGTCCTCAAATGAAACAAGAATGTATAATGTTTAAAGGTAAATGTTGTATTATAGTGTAGGTAGCCAATCGAAGAATTTATGATGCCTTCTATGATGCAAAGCGGCACATTTTAATTCACGACCATGATGGTTTCATCCGCAGTGGGTAGCTGTGCTCCAACCACATGCTTTTAACCACTCATGTTGATTTTAAACGGGAGATAAAATGTGTTTTTTGAAGAAGTGCCTCAAAGATCTAGAATTCACCATGCTCCCAACTGCTCTGAACTCCACGTTAGACCGGAGTTGATTTTCCAACGCAACATTCAATGAGAATGTGGACTGCAGGTGTTTTTGTTTTTTTGTTCGTTTTTTTTTTACATAACATAAATGCACTGATACGTATTTTGAAACCAAGATATGATGGATAGACACTGAATGATCAAAAAACTCAAATACATCAGACCTCCATTTATATTACTAAACTAGACTCATTGGAGAAACATTTAGTGGTAGTACACCAACAGCTGTTATTGCGTTTCACACAAATTACTTTAACCATAACACACCTGCTCCATAAAGTATGTACAGCTATTCTGGTGTAGTAAACTTGCTCAGAAGCTCACCTGGTACAACACTCAACATTTAATACAAAGTGAATGTTGAGTCCCAAGTCACGATAAAAGAGAATTGCAGAAACAAGTTAAAAGTCTTAGTGTAGGTACTACATTGTTCAAACGCAACAGAGCACCTTTAGATCGACTCACAAGATGGTTCATTTCTAAACAGGAGTGAAATGCACCACAACTAACGTAATAAATCAGTGGCAGTAACACGTTCATATATCTCGGATAAAACCGAATACACGTTTAGCCTGTGTTTACACCTGGTATTAAGATGTGTTTTCATCAAAACATTCATAAGTGGACAACACTAAATGCAGGTCTAAATCATAACAAAACTCATCACTTTTGGCCCACTTCTAGAGGTCGGATTTCTTTCAGAGTGTAAACGCTCATGTGTTTGAATGCTTTTAAACTGCCACAAAAGACCAAATACTACTACTACAGCCTTCTAACTTGGACTCAAATCAAAGAACTAGAAGTATAACTGACTGTTGTTGCCTCTGATCGGCTATGTCTGGTTCCATCCGGACCAAAACAACTGCTCGTGAACACACCATGTGGACAACAGATGACTGAAATGAGAAAGTAGCTTCTGCGCCTGTATAAGATGATGTATCTTTCCATACCTGCAGGTGGCAGTATCTGTATTGTCATTCCACAAAGGGAAACTGGAACTAGTGCTGCACACATACAAGCTGTAAGCAAAGCAGTGTTTACGTACCATTTTCACAATACTTCTTGCTCACCACAGAGGTATTCGCTCGTGCAAATATGTCTGATAATCTATATTCAGGGTTCCCACGCTTCTTGAAAGTACTTAAAGGTACTTGAATTTCAGACATATGGATTCAAGGCCTGGAAATTTCTTTAAAACAAACACAGGTCCTTGTAAGTGCTTGAAATAAATTTGAAATGAAATTTGTTTATGGTTTTATTTCAACAATTGTACTCAATTGTCAAAAACAGAACGAAAAAAAAAAGACAAATAATGGACATTTTAACAATATTTCAGTAACCACATTTGAATATCACCAGTATTGAACTCAACAAAGTTCTTTGAACATGACTTCTCAAAATGGTTTTAAATGACTGCCATTTTTAATGTGAGTTTTAAGTGTAAGTGAAATGTTAAGTACGGTAAGGGCTTTCATGATGCTACATATGCTCGGGGTATGAATTATAAAGGTACTTGATTTAAAATGAATGGTGCTTTAAAAGATCCTTGAATCTGCTGTCCATGAAAAGTGTGGGAACCCTGTATATTGTTTGCAAATATTTAAGAAATGCAGCGAAATTATACCCAGCTTCTTTTTGTTCTCTCTTTCATCACTTTAGATTTGTTCTCGCGCTCCAATTTGTGTCTAAACAGCCAATCAGAGCAGACTCATTCACTGACATAGTGAATCGGGCAAACTCTCTCCTACATGAGCCTGATAAGAGATGACGTGAAGGACACCAAACATCAGCCAACCGTCTGCTTGTTGTGTCCTTTAACGTGATTGTTATGGGATGTTGGGACAAAATTCAATGTTCAGAGAATGAGGTGACAGGAACCAGCAAAAGCATTAACACTCATGCCACACTGGTCTCGCTCTACTCTTGGCTCTCTGCCCCATCCTACTCGTCATCTCATATTGCCCTACTGCTCCATTGCAGGCCAGGGACACACTCCCAATCCCAACCACAGTTTTGGATGTCCAGCAGCGAGCCTTCCATTGCCTTGATCCTGTTAAATTCACCAAACAGCAGAGCCCCCTTAGTCCTCATCTGCCACTTCATAACCTGACAGACAACAGAGAGTGGATTCATCCCTCCTGTCATTGCCCACCAGCTCTTTTGACAGTGTGTTCCTCCTTCCTACTGGGTTTCGGCACCAATATAACCATTCAAACAAGTCAACAACAAAAGGAACTGCCACATAAAAACAAAACGCAAGCATAAATGTTCCAAGCTTGGTCTTCACAGTTATAACTTTTCTTTTTACCATTCTGGAGCTCCTCTGAGGCACCAGTGTGCTGAATTACCACAAACACCACAAGGCTCAAACTTCATGGCTCTTAGACTTGCTTCCATAAAAGCGATGAGAAAATAAGAGGGAAGGGTCCTAGAAATGGTCTCAGCTGACCACCTGCGATTAGATCACTGAAAACGCACCGTTAATGCCAGGTGGAAACTGGTACGCAATGTAATATTGCATAAACGCCACCACAAGCATGTTTTTCCAATGAACATGGGTCTATTATTACAGTCAAATTCATTACAGAACACAAACTGTTTAAATGTCTCACTCCTACAAGTGGGATTTGTGTTACACTCATGTGATCTGTCAGTGATTAGCTGTCGGGATGTTGTAGAAGGCGAGAAAGCACAAACAAGGGGTTTGTACATCATGTTGCTTGTGTTATGTCATGGTCAAATTGTGCAACAGTGTTGTGACTGAATCTCAGATGACAAAAACACGTGGCGGAGTTGTGTTTTTGCAGTCGCAATCAAAGGTTCAAAATTAATGTGATGCAGCACTTGCGACAACACAGTTAGCACAGAATGCTAATCTTATTTAATTTGGTAGCGCAGGCTGTGTTCAGAACATGCCGTTAGTCTGCTGTTGTTTTTATTAACAGTAGGAGAGATGATAAGAGATCATTTATACTTCAAAAACTTTGTTTAAAATGCAGTTATTGGTCAGTTTGACAGAAAAATGAGACAAACAATTATGGAAGGTAATCGGGGTCAAAAGTCTTCAAAACAACTTATCAATTTGATCATGTCGGCAAACACAGTTTGCGTGTTAAGACATTCGCTTTATGTGTGTGTTTGTTTAGTACACATAAACAAACACAATTTGACTGTTAAAACAGCAAATTTTATGGATTGTGACATAAAAATGATGTTTGCATTTGTACAAACATTGTATACTTATATATAATATATGCAAACAACAAACGCAGCAATTTCATTGGCTGTTGTGTTTGTTGATGCACCGATATGGTTAAAATGGGCATGTTGATGCAATCGACTTTAATGTGTTTTGTACACTTTTGGCCCTGATGGCCTTCCATACAAAAAAGAATGGAAACTTGAGCTCGAGTTGTGCTCATTGCATTCTGGGATACGTAATTCTGTGCTGCGTGTGTCTTGGCAAATGTAGTAGGTCATCTGTGCGCAGTATGCATACTGCAGAGATAGTGAGAGCAGCGAGTTAGTATGCTGTTCTGAACCTAGACGTACAAACTTTCCCGCTGGGGAAACACAACTAAAGCATCGTTTACTTTTTGAATTCTAGGCCACAAAAGAAAAGCTCTTTAAATTTAACTTCTAAACCCCTCAGTTTCCCTTCAAAGAAATGAAAACAGCCAATCAAAGCCTAGCCCGACTGATTAATCCCTCACAGCGATAAGGTATTGTTATTAAGCAAACTAGATATGTTTTCAATCTTGCGCCGCATTAAATCTCGCACTTTTGGGCTGTTTTAGTTCCTCTTTTCCTGGAGAGTGAAGACGACACTCTTAGATGTGAACGCTTTGATGAAATCAGACCTGTATGAAGAATCGCTGCCATGTTAACAGGATTAATTAGCCACTTTTGTGTCAGACAGTAGCGAGATTAGCAGACGGGCTAGGAACAAAGAACGGCGCAGGAGATAACAAGCGTGACGAACGTAACGATAACGAGGCAGAGAGCAAAGCCAGATTACCCCGCTGTGTTTTGCAGCTCTCGAACGAAAAACTGCTACAAAAACAGGCACAACATTTCCATCAACGCCACTCTTTATGAATGATATATAGGATGGTGTTCAGGTGAATGCAGACTGCCAAGAAAAGAAAAAAAAATATTGGTATTTAAGTAGTCTAACTGGTGCGAATGGTCCAACGTGACTGTATGAGAACAGGTTCTACGGTAAATGACAAAGGACCAAGTAAAAAAAACACGTTCATCCGACCAACAGCTTCATGTACAGAACCCAAATGAAAAGATGTCCGACTTATGTTTCTCTTTGAACTGGAATGAGTTTTGGCATACCTGTAAATATCTGTAATTTAAACCGTACAAATTTTCACAGAAATAAATTTGTTTCTGCACCATTATCTCCATCAAGTGTCCCAATACGCGCTAGTCTCAAACTTTAGAGCCCAACACTGCAATAAAACACACACGCTCACACGTTCCTGTCTCTGAAAACATTTTAAGCAAGAAATTTCCTTTATTTATCAACTTGCCAAATACAAAAGCTGTCGCAAGCCGTTCTCTGCTTCTCTTTCATTTCGTTTTTCGGTTCTTTCCTCATGTTGAGTCCAAAGCAAACGATGCTCTTATCAATGTGCTACAGGGGAATACTTTTATATTTGAAGTGTTTGTTTTATAAATTATTGTAAATGAAAGCTCTAGTAGAGTTTCTGTGGGCTGAGGGTGGGAAAGAGAGAGAGAGAGAGAGAGATGTGAACATGTCTTTGGTTTTATGAAGTTAAGTCTTAAGCATCTTAGATAACAACTGTAAATCAGTAAATGTTCATTGTAATGACTTGACATTTTCTGTCTCATGATTTCTGGGTGTGAAGAAAATCAACAGTTGTCTGTGAGAGAGCACGTTTTTATTACCCAATGCATGCTTTTCCATTATATTTTAGAAGAAATACTTACATGCAATGTAAAAATCCAAAATAATAGAACAGAAATTCCTAATAATAACAATCACCAAATAATTTCATCGTGCATTTCTGATAGGCATTGGGCAAGATGACCATCACATTCCATCTGGGTGAACCTGAAAAATAGAAAACATACAAACTTTAATAATAATAACAACAACAACACACACAAAAAGCAAAGCTCTAATATAAAACCACTAAAGAGAAAACAGGATCGTTTGCGGTTTGCAAAACTACACAAGCAAGGCTGTTTCTCTCTTGCACAACCGGCACTTCTGGAAACAAAAGAAGATTTTTGACTCATGATAAGTTATTGATCCCTCAATGTCTTTCAGAACGCTTTTTGGGAATAATGCATGTTGATGTAAGTCTTGGACTGTAGAGAAAAGCTGTTTACAGTGTAGCCGATCCCCTGATATCACCCTAAAAGCATTTATCTGGAAATACTTCAATAATTCATGCCTCTCCTATATCAGATTTTCTCGTGGAATCCAACAACTCTTAATAAGCATTTGCTGAACACATTTTGGTCAGCATTCATGCAGTTTTTTTAATCTAGGACTGAACATTATTTTGGCTGAATTAGTTAATGCAGGATAACCAAAAATCTGCAACCCGTTTGCTATGGTATTTATTCATCTTAATGGGATAGTTCACCCAAAACTGAAAGATTTCCTCACCATTACTTAAATACTCAAGTGGTTGTAAACGTTCATGGATTATTTTATTCATCTGTTGAAAAGAAACTAAATATTCTGGAAAAATGTTAGTAAAAATACTATGGAAGTCCAACATTCTTCTAAATATCTTCTTTTGTGTGCAACAGAAGAAAGAAACTTGAACAGGTTTGGAACAAGTGGAGGATGAGTAAACGATGACGCTTTTCATTTTTGGGGGGAAGTATCCCTTTAAATACAATGGTTCGTTCCTTGTAAGTTTGTTAGAATAAGCAATTATTGGAACAACTACCTGACTACTCGTTGACTAACGAGGGTTTAATCGACTATTCAGTTATTGCAATACTGAGTTATACTTATTCTAATTAACAAGTTTAAAAATATCACTTCAGCCTTAGAAGGTCTTTCTAATGAATTATGTGCCAACTGCATAGATCAGTGTCCTGTCTTCAATATTCCAACTGCTACAATGACAGCTGGTACTGTGTTTAATTAGTGATGGGCACTAACAGAAATTTCGCAATTCTATTTCTACTCATAAGCTTTATGGATTCGATCCCATTCACTATATTGATTTACTTGCATGTCAGGAACTGTATGAACTTTCATGGAACTAAAGCTTTGAACTATACACTTTTTATATTATTAACTTTATTAAATAATTCATTTTAGATTTATAAGTCATATGAATAAGTAATATACGGCATACTTTTGAGTTCCTTTTTCTAGCTAACTAATCATTGCGTTTAAGATCAATGAATAACTTTCCTGAGATAAATGTAACATTGTGCGATATTACTGTTTATACACCGGTTCTGTCTGGTTCTTGAATCTGATTGGCTGATAGCCGTGCGATATTCTGCCAGTAACAGCACTCGTTCAGCCTCTTCACCCTTGTGTATTACGCTGCCCACATACAGCAACAAGCTGAGGACACTCTACAGTTTGACAAATATTGCTGCTGTTGGGCAACATAATGTACCTTTCTTTAGTCGAGAATGTAGTTGTTTAGATTGCAACTATGCAGTTTATTTATAAGGATAGTGCCTATTTTTAAATATTAAAAATTTCTGAGAGACAGTGCTTCGGCGGCCATTAGCCTGTCATTGAGCAGACCAAAGACGGTTACCGTTGTCCATCCATAAGATAGCGACAGAGACTGCATAATAAAAATGTAAGAAAATACAGCGTAATTTTCAACTACAGCTGATCAAATCATTATTAAACAGGTAAGTGACTTTCTAAGTCGATCTCTCTCTCTTTTGTTTGTTGTAGTGCTGTATTTATACCATAGTAATTGTAGTGTATTGAGTGAGATGGGACTCATCTTAAAGTCTTAAAACCCTAATGAGTCTCCTTTTTTCGCTACTGCAGTCTAGTTCAGTAAACAGAAAGAAAGAAGAAATGCCAGCATGTGTTTAGCGTTTTTACTTATCACAAACACAACAGTAATCTGCTAGGGATTGCGTTGCTTTGGCTTTTTCGGGGTTAATTAATTATTGTGATCTCCCGATTGCAACAGAGAAATACTGGGAAATCTCTGTAGACTGATGGCATTTCATGCCGTTCAGCCTTATAATCTTAAAATGTGAGCAGAATCACCTGTTTTGTCATCACCTTAGACATTACGCTAGAGAATCATTCAAATGCTAGTTCTAAAGTGACATTGTGTTTTTGAGCAACAGTTTCTGCTGTTCTGACCGTCAGCTGCAGATGTGAATGAATGGCAGAAGAAAGTAGTTCATTTTACAAAAGGATTTTGAGACTCTCCGTGTTTGATTTTCTTTTTTTTTTATACACGATTATGCCGTCAAACTGTTGTATAAACGCAATATCACACTCGTAGCAGTGCGATGTGGCTGTATATCGCCACTGGTGGGACACTAAAGCACTCGGCCTGCATTTTACAGTTCAGAGAAAGTTTTGTGTCTAAATGCTTAGTTCTGTGGCAAGTTTGGGATAGTGAACATTTAGGTGGTTGTTTTCGCAGAATAAAGCCCTTTCGGCCAACCTTTCGGTTTTTATTCTGCAAAAACAACCTGTAAGTTGTTGTAAGTAACTTGTAGTAAGGAGGAAGAGATGAGCGGTTCAGGTGTGTTAAACTGATGACATCTGTTACAGCACACTGAAGGAACGCTTCATCTATGTAAATACGCTGATTTCATAAGTCACTTGAAGTTAAACAATTGAGTTTTACCATATCTGAAACCATTCTTTGGTTTTTGAATCATTCTGATCTCTGGGTATGGGGGAAGCACTTTTAGCTTAGCTTAGCATAAATAATTTAATCGTGTATAATCAAAAGATTTTCCTGCTGTACCATGGCAGCCATGATATTATGTAGTGCTTGAAAATAGTCCCCAGCTACATAACTAGGTAATAGCACTGCATATTATCATTGCGCCTGCTGCAGCCATGGTACAGCAGCAAAGTTCCTTGATTGTTACGCAGGAATGAGAGTATAGTTCCTAATATTTACCAAGAAAATAGCAACTGAATGGATTAAAAAATCATAAAGCCGTTTAACTTTAGGGTAGTTGTAAAATGAGCCTATTTCCAAAAAAAAGTGGAGAGATCCTTTAAAGTCCCATTTATTGTTTGAATTTAATGGTAAAAGTGACAACTTAAAATGTATTGCTTTACAATTCACAAATATTAACCGCAACACCAGTTTTGTCATTTTATACCAATTGATAAGATAATGGCAACTTTTATTTTTCGGTCAGTGTTAGTACACGATGTAGCTATAGCACAATCAAACTTTAAAAAGAAAAATTATCAAAACTCTTTTTAGATTTTTTTTGCTAATGGTCCAATCCAACTCAATGATTTATGCTAAGCTAAGCTAAAACTGCCCCCGCCAGACCTGGAGATCGACTCAATGGATTAAAAAATCATAAAGCTCAACTGTTTATCTCTAGGGGAGTTGTAAAATGAGCCCATTTCCAAAAAAACTAAAAAAATGGAGTGATCTTTTAAGTCACACTTATTGTTTTGAATTTTATTGTAAAAGTGACAACTTAAAACTGACTGCTTTACAATTCACTGATATGTGTGCACAAATATTATCCACAGAACCCCAGTGTTATCATTTTATACCCATTGACAAAAAAAAACAAAAAAAAATGTAAGGTCATCGAGTCTCAATGTTGACTTTTCCCAATTGAAAATTAACAGTTTGTTTCAGAACAACAAATCCTTCCATCCTTCCTCATTTCCACTGGCATTCATGTGTTTGCATTTCCTTTCCTCTCTAATCCCTTTTCCAACCCAGACAGCCTGATGTTTCCCAGCAGCAAACCTCAAACCCAATCCACCCATTCCCCTGATTCCCTCCATCTAGATTTCCATCTCTTCTCCACCAGTCCTGCTCTCAATACGTGCCTCATTCTCTATCACTCCTTCCCTAGACAAGAGCGCTCATTGTGTCTCTCTGACGGGGCCGCTTGTGTTCTTCAGTCTGGCCAATGTACACACGGCGGGCAGAAAGCGGGCAGCGGCGCGCGCCAGTCCTGTGCTCGCAACAAAGTGCTGCCTTGTTCAAACTGCCCACAGCGCCCAAGGAGAACTGATCTCAAACCTCGCAAAAAATCTGGTGACTTTCTGACCCGACTTTCTGATGAATAACTGTCTTTCTGTGGAGTTTCTCTTCCTGCTCTCTTTAGGTACACTCACAGTCTGCTGTGTTTCAACATCGAGCTTCCTCTTTCGGAGAAGAGCGCCAAAGTTCGTGGGTAGAGAAGATCATAAACTGCTTTTTATTGAAGAGCTGGCCTTAGTTAAAGATGAATGTTTATGAATATGCAGTTCTGTTGATCTTTTAATTCAACACCAAGAATTGAGGGTAAAAAGAAAAGTAGGTAGCAGTTTACAATCAAGTTCAGTTCATTTACGAGTTAATGCACGATGAGTATTATGAAGTTAACATTTGAAGTTGTATTGTACTGGTAAACTTTACAAGAAGATCAAATGAGTAGTTACAAATTTCTCCACAGCATGTAGAACAAATTCTACAGCATTTTCTTTCATGTTAATTCCCATATATACTAATACATTTTTAAGATGAGAAATAGCTGTATTTGTTTACAGTAGTTGGATTTACATAATACATAATACAACTAATGTGCACAAAGATCAACTGCATTTTAATAAACAATATCAAAGAGTATTAAATGTTGCAAAGAATAATTCTCACCAATAGTTCAAGTTTATGAACATAAGAAATGACAGAATGAAAATCGAGATTTGTCTGGGAAACACGGTTGTGTGATCAGTAATAAATCTCTGAAGGCCAGAGGACACTCTTGAGCAGAAACTCCAAATACCCACAAAGAAGAAACCGAGGAAATCCCCATAGTGGTTTCTGAATAAACAGAACATTTAAAGGTTGTTGCTAGAAGGGATACAGCTGCATGCGACTGGAAGTTACCAAGAATTATTTATGTTATTTATTAAATTACCCATTAATTGTATTTTATTAACGCCTACCCCCACCCCACCCCAAACCCAACCATCACAGTAATCTAAAAACAGTAATTATACAGAGTATTATTCATATTATTCATTAAAATACCCATTAATTGTATTTTATTAACGTCTAACCCATACTCCACACCCAACCATCACAGTAATGTAAAAACAGTAATAATACAGAGTACAGTATTATTCATATTATTGACTAAATTACCTATTAAATTGTATTGTATTAATGCCCACCCCCACCCTAAACTTACCCCTCACAGCAATGTAAAAATATTCATTATTTTTGAGTGTCACAAAAATGATGCTATATTGATGTGCGTATCCATAGCTGTATACCATCTAGACTTTACCACATTTAACTGCTTCGTTCAACTGATTCAACGTGACGAATTAACACACGGCTACTGATTCATCTAACAGAAGGATTCATTTCACACACTCGACTGACGTTTGGAGTAAAATTGTTATTAATTTTGTTATTAATTTGTTATCATTTTTTATATGCTTTCATATGTAGCAGCAATGCACAGTCGTAGTTCGCTGAGAAGCTACGCAAACATTAGTCATTATCGCAGAAAACTGATCCTCGCTTTCATTATTGGGTGAATAAATCGTCTGCGATAAAGAACATGGCATTGTGTAGTTTGTCAGTGAACTACAAGACGTAAGAAATCTCATGCTGGAGATTTACTAGAACCAACTTTACTATCAAATTGCTCATAAAAAATTTTAAATAATGAAAATAAATAAATAAATAAAAAATCGCTACTGTCAAGCACTACCAAATTATATTTTAATGTATGCATTATTAATGAATATGAAAGAACAATAACAATAAAAAGGTAACTTTTCAAGTTTTTGTATTTTTCAATAAACTTTTCAAGTTTTTCTTTTGCATTTGTAAAAAGTTTAAAGTTTGAAAAATGTTTTAATGATCCATTTTTTTCAATTAAGCCGCCAAAATGTTTGCAAAATAATTGACAAAATGCATTTAAAAAGTGTTGCATAAACAAACGCCTCTAAAAAGACTAGTTTTTAATCAAGTATCAGGGTATTACCATGTGAAACAATCCCTGTACCACAAAAACACCACGTTATTTTAGTCTCAGAATCCAATGCCATGTGTTGCGTAATACTTTGCATACTTCATACTATTGTAATACAACAACAACGGCAGCTGCTGAACGTTGCTATGTTCATCAAAATAAAGAATCGGGTGTTTGTATAGCCTCAAATAAATATAAATCCCAACTGAACTGGATCCCGTGCTCTACATCTGCAGAGATGACATCACATCCATGAGTGAGTTACATAACCATGGCTGTGAAATCCATCTCTGGGCGCAAACACTCCAATCCGTTTCATTTAGGGAAAATAAAGTGTCTTTCTCCAACAAATGACTAATTCCATTTTAGCCATTGGAAAGAGGTGATAGAATGTGCGATTCCGTCCACCAACACTTCATCGTCCAGCCTAGTGAAGCTGTTTTGCCAAGCGGTTTGTGAGGGTGAGAGCGTGTATGTTCTGGCTTTACCTAATGGAGCAGCTAAACTGACTCTAGTGCCAAAGCTGATGTCAATCTTCCAGTCTCTGCCTTTCTAGAACATGCATTTGCTCTGCAAGTACAGCACATCACGTCGCCTGCATCCTCTTTTTAGTTGCTGTTCTGCAAAATACCTGAAATCTGAGAGATCCGAGATTTGACTTCAGATCTGGCATTCCAAAATACAACAATCAATTTACCCCGCTGACTTCCAAAAAGACTTTTAGCCAAAGAAACCAACCAACAAGGGTTCTCCACTGGACATTCTGCTGCCAAAAACAATCCCTAATTGGGGAATGTTGGGATACTGTGGATTTCTTGTGCTGAACATTTTACCCAATGTGACATTTTGGGTTCAACTTTATTTATGGAATTTTTGACTCCATTCTTTCAAACAAACGCTGAAGTCATTTTTGGGGGGATTTTGCTCATTCGTTTAAACAGCAACATCATTTTAAATGCCTGAAAACATTTGGAAAAGGGTTTCAAAAACTGTGATGTCATACACATGCATATTATGTGTTCAGTCTATAGGCATCTACAAGTATTTGACAACCAAAACAACAACGGCTAATTATAGGACAGCAAACAGCTAAGTCCGAACTGGTAGAAATAATCCATAATTTAGAGGCCTAATCAGATATGGCAGCCAATATGTTGTGCATCATTAGTTATTCATTTACAAATTGACAATGTTTTGTTTTCAGTAAGTTTTTCACTGATCCTTATGTATGGGGACCATTTTACATAAAAAAAAAACAATACATTTTCTATATTTAGGTACAGACTACAGAGTTGCCATGTAAATGCACCCTTTGATGAAACAGAACTCACCCGGCAGGAAATGGCATCAGACACATGGGACAGCACTCCAGTTCTGATCTGCGTTCTGCTCCTGATTTTGTTTCCAAGCCTGATTCAGATCCTTCAGGACTTTTTGTTGTTTTCAGTCCAGATCCAGAACCAATCGCTCCTGAATTTGCTCCAGGTCCTAACCCAGACCTTCCTAATCCTGATTTTGCTAGTTTCTCTTCACCTGAATTTGTTTGAGATCCTCTTATTTCTGATTTTGCTTCCTGTTCGGTTCCAGATTTTGTTTCCAGTCTTAATCCAGATCCACTTGATCCTGAATTTGCTTTAGGTCCTAATCCAGATCCTCCTAATCCTAATTCTCCTAGTTTCTCTTCACCTGAATTTGTTCCAGATCCTCTCATTCCTGATTTTGCTTCCTGCTCTGTTCCAGATTTTGTTTCCAGTCCTAATTTGGATCCACTTGCTCTTGCATTTGTTCCCAGTCCTGACCTAATCCCCATTAGTCCAGTTTTTTCCTCCTGTACAGTTCCACATTGTACTAGTCCTGATCCAGATCCTACTAGTCCTGATTTTGCCTCCTTCCCTGATCCAGATTTTGCTCCCAGTTCTAATCCAGATCCACTTGCAATTGAATTTCTTTTCAGTCCTGATTTGGCTCCTTTGGCAATTCCAGATTTTGTTCCTGTTCCCAATCCAGATCCTCTTACTCCCGATTTTGCCCTTTGACCTGCTCCAGATTTTGCTCTCTGCCCTGATCCAGACCCACTTGCTTCTTGTTTTGGTCCTTCTGCTCCCAAAAAAATTCCTATGCCTGATTTAGATTTTCCTGCACTCTTTCCTGCTCCTGACCTAACTGTTCTTGATTCTGCTTGAGATCTTCTTGTTTCAGACACATTCCTTGCTTGACCAAATCTATCACCCTGATCATCCAACAATTCGCAATCTTCAAGGCAGTTGACTCCATCATCTAGGTGGCGCTGCTGAGTAGTTTGTGTACTGCATACTGACACACTGTCAGGTGAAGATGCACGTTTCTCTTGATCAGAAAGTCTTGGTGGATCAGAAGCCCTGGTGTTTTCTTCTGCTGGAGGTTGTGAAGGGTTCTTGAAGTCATTTGCTGGTGGTGGAACAAGGAATGATGGAGCTGGCAGACCCGGAGGTGGATTTACATCTTTATCTGCATTGCACCATCTCCAGTCATTTACTGTTTGTACAGTTTTCTGAGGAAACAGATAAAAATATAGCACACTGTAATAAGTACAGAAATTATCACACTTGTTAATTACACCCTTCCAATAGTATCATTAATGCATATTTTTAAAAGGTGCTGCTTGGATACCAGCTTTGTTAGTGCTATAGAAGAAAAGCCAAATCAAGGTATGATTTCTACATCTAAATGATGCGATAAAGAGCAAATGAAAAGAACCGTAACATCATGTTGCCTTAAACATCATTTTGCCATAAAAAGATAAATACTGTATAAGAAAATATTTTAAGAAAATATATGTATATTTGACACTTTACATAGATAGGATAAAAAAATAAGCCAGAACAAAATTATTTAAAGTCTTTGGTCAACAAAAAACTTCAAGCACATATTAAATACTCTATGTAATCAAACTTAGCCTTTAAAACCTGTTAAAGGTTAACAATACAACTGAAATAATCTGGAAAAAAAGGTTACTAAAAATATGTTTACCATATAATAAAATAGAAATGTGGTGCGTGGCTAAATATGTATGGTTCATTAAAAAAAGATTAGATTTTAATACAATCAACTGAATCTTTTAAAGAGATGTTTCAATTCTGATATTTTCGTCTGATTTGATGTTTGTGATTCGTGCCTCGAGTGTTATTTGTTGTATGTTTTTAAGTAACGGGACACCAAAGTCGACCCTATTCATGGAAAATGTCATTCATTAAATAAACATGCTGCCCAGGATAGCACACCGCAGCCTTATTGCAGATTCTGGAAAAGGACAGTTCAGTGTCATCCATTCTCTCATCCCCATGAAAAATAACATTTAGCCCACTTTTTCCATGTACAGAGGAAAATGTGAGATTGGAGATTTCACAGTTCAAGGGTGGGTCCTGCTTTTCAAGACAGTGATATATGATTGGTAATTCATAAATGACATTTTAGTGAAGGGAATGAAGTGTTTAGTGCATTTACCTCATAGTGACTGAATGAGGTCAACTTTAGATATTACTGCGTCTATTTGCATTTTACATCCATTTCGGGACACAAAGCAGGAATTAACACCTCACAAATCAATTACAGAGGATAAGGCAGCATGGTAGCTCAGTGGTTAGCAATGTCGCCGCACAGCAAGTAGATCCCTGGTTCGAGTCCTGGCTGAGCCAGTTGGCATTTCTGTGTGGAGTTTGCATGTTCTCCCCGTGTTCGCATGGGTTTCCTCCGGGTGCTCCAGTTTCCCCTCACAGTCCAAAGACATGCAGTATAGGTAAATTGGATTAACTAAATTGGTCGTAGTGTATGAGTGTGTGTGAATGAGTGTGTATGGGTGTTTCCCAGTACTGGGTTGCGGCTGGAAGGGCATCCGCTGCGTAAAACATATGCCGGAATGGTTGATGGTTCCTTCTGCTGTGGCGACCCCTGATAAATAAGGGACTAAGCCGAAAAGAAAATTAATGAATGAATGAAAATTGGTCGTAGTGTATGAGTGTGTGTGTGAATGAGTGTGTATGGGTGTTTCCCAGTACTGGGTTGCGGCTGGAAGGGCATCCGCTGCATAAAAAACATATGCCAGAATGGTTGGTGGTTCATTCTGCTGTGGCGACCCCTGATAAATAAGGGACTAAGCCAATGGAAGATGAATGAATTACAGAGGATTATACAATAATATAAGTAGTAGCGCTGGGTGATGAATGTTATCAAACTGAGATTGATTATAAGGTCATTTCTAGTTGAAACACTTTTGTTGAGCAATAAATAAAAAAGGAATGTTTGGCTGTAAATGAATTGTTACATTTTGATTCTATTTTAAAATATTGACTACACTTTTAAATGTCTCATATTTCCCTTCATTATACATTGTATTGAATCATAAAATTCCAGAAAATTTTCCAGAAAAAAGAAAATGTCAAACATTTAAAAAATTTCATATAGTCCTAATTTAAAGTGTAGCTTATTCTGTGGAGGTTAATTGTGTACAAACAAGTTATTATTACAACCCTTTTTCTAAAGGTTAACAAAAATATGTGAAAGGCAAAATTGGTAAATTAGTACATCATTACAATAAGGCTCCACATTACATCATTTTAGCTTAAAAACTGCAATGTGCGCATCTGTAAAAGTCGCAGCATGTTTCATATCAAATCCTAGTTGGCAATGCACCACAGAATGCAGGAGTTGTGGATTAAACCAAAAGTTTAACCATAACAGAATGAAAGTTCATAATCTGCACACATTTTTAAGGCCTGTTACTGTGGAAACATTCCAAGAGGGTTTAAAGCTTTTAGGCACAAAAAAGATACGTTTTAGTTTTAACAAAGATTAATTGTGTTCGAGCATTGACAATGTAGTGTTATTTTACATTTGATTATTCAACTGCTGTACATTAATACTGCTAGACACCTCAGGAAAACTGAATACACTGA
This sequence comes from Danio choprae, assembly GCA_903798125.1. Lineage (NCBI taxonomy): Eukaryota > Metazoa > Chordata > Actinopteri > Cypriniformes > Danionidae > Danio > Danio choprae. Next base: position 4,653,499 of record CAIGQW010000259.1, read on the forward strand.
TTGTTTTATTTTCTGAAATGTGCATTTAATCAGATTCACCCCCATAGAAAATCATACATTTATTCCAAATAGTCATCTACTCATCTCGGGAATTAATTTACATACTTCAATAAATAGGCGGCGTGGTGGCGCAGTGGGATGTCGCCTCAGAGCAAGAAGGTCGCTGGTTCGAACCTCGGCTGGGTCAGTTGGCATTTCTGTGTGGAGTTTGCATGTTCTCCCCGTGTTGGCGTGGGTTTCCTCCGGGTGCTCCGGTTTCCCCACAAGTCCAAAGACATGCGCTATAGGTAAATTGGGTAAGCTAAATTGTCCATAGTGTATGAGTGTTAATGAGATTGTATGGGTGTTTCCCAGTGATGGGTTGCAACTGGAAGGGATTCTGCTGCGTAAAACATATGCTGGATAAGTTGGCGGTTCATTACGCTGTGGCGACCCCTGATTAATAAAGGGACTAAGCCGAAAAGATAAAGAAAATGAATGAATGAATGAATTAATGAATAAAGTTCAATAAATATTACTGAAAAACTAAATATCAGTTCAGTTTTGTTAACATTATTGTGATCTATTGTGTTTTATGGAAACATTATTGTGATAAATATCCACCAGTACTAAGAGATAATCTAGTAAGTTACATGTCAAATTTATTATTTCCAACCTTCTCCAGTCCCCTCCCTTTTTAATGATAATAAAGTAATGAAAAGGTATTATACCAACATTTATTACCGTGGATGAAGGTGGGGGGAGCTGTGGAATGGACTCTTCCAGATCATCTGACTGCAGGTTTGGGCAAAGAGCTGTCAGGGTAAGAGCCCAGAGTCTCTCAGCATCACTCAGCTCTGAGCTCTCCCACCATCTCTCCCTGCTGCAGTCAATATTCACCCACATTGAGTCAAAATACATGTACAATGCGTTAC
>CAIGQW010000259.1:4654812-4675259 GCA_903798125.1 Danio choprae
TGTGTGTGTGTGTGTGTGTGTGTGTGTGTGTGTGTGTGTGTGTGTGTTTTAGATGTAAAAGTTTGCACAAAATCAACAATTACTAACTTTTATGTAATTGTTTGGTTTCTCTTGGAAACTTCTCTCTGTAAAAAATAAAATGTCCTGTCCCAGATGACTAGTCTATCACATTTAAATTGGTTGTGATGGGATTTTAAGTGCAAAAAAATACACAAGCTCTATAATTGGAATGACCTACACCAAAAATAGCCACTGAATAGCTATCCGGTGATCATGCCGTGATGGAAGAAACCAACACATGCACACCATCAACGTCATTCCATTATGAAGCAACATGTGTGGGGAAAAAACTGAGCAAAGTTCTGGTGGCCGAAATAAATGACACATTCAAGGTGCCTTAGCTCTGAGCTTTGGAGAGGCTGAGGCATGGTTTGGAACCTTCTGTCTCCTCCGGATGAGAAATCCAGAAGGTTCTAATGCTGACACTGATGGTTCCATAGCCACACAGTGAGAGAGTACAATAGCAGATGAGTTTTGAGTACGTCTGTTCAGGGATGGAGCCGGAGAGACTGAATCCAGGAAAGAGCGCTTATGTCATTAGGACTGGTGTGAGGCAATGTTGTGCGCCGTCACCATGGTTGCCTGATGAATGATGAAAAATGTAAAAATAGCGAGCGCTACTCGAGTTCTTCCAAAAGCAAGCTCTCTCTCAATGCACTGTGGAAGAAGATGTGTGAAATGGTGAGGCTAGATTTAAAAAAAAGACGGTGTAGAGGTTTAAGAATGACCAATGTGCTGGAGTAGATGTTTAATTTGGATGCTTAATTAAGACTTAAGTGAGCACATTGGACACACTGGTTCAGACATTGCAAACTGGAGAATGTTATGTTTGCTGGAGGATCCAGGATATAATTGACTGAAGCATTTAAGATAACATTTTTGGATAAACTATTTATTTAAAGGAAAATGTATATTTTTGCGGGGCCTCACGGTGGCGCAGTGGGTAGCACGTTCGGGACTAAGCTGAAACAAAAATGAATGAATGAATGTATATTTTTGCAATGTATAATTTTGCATATTTTGTCACCAAACTAATTGTCAAAATGAATAACTGTTTTCAAACAGGTTTCCTGAACATTTACAGACTTTTGTCATTGTTCAACTAAACCAGTAGTTGCACCTCAAGTCAAAAGTAAAAAATACATTTAATTCAATTATAAACATCTGAATTCTATAAAATGATGAGTTCATTGATCATCAAAAACATAATTTTTCATGTACTATATAGTACGTGATTTGGAACCACCATGAGTCTCTTTTTTACAAAGCACAGTTACAAGTGATCCAGGCAGATGATTAACTGATTCAAACGATCCAGTCAGACGATCCACTGATTAAAATGATCCAATTAGAGTGGGTTTCCAGTTAAACAATTTACTGACTCAAATGATCCAGTTAGAGCATATTCTAGATATAAAACTGTGTGCATAGCTTTTTTTCTTTAAAACGTTTACACATTTTTCTATTTACCCACATTTTGTTTCTAAATGTTTTTTTTTCATAATTGAGCATTTTTTGCAGTCTGCACAGACATGGGAATGGTATTGTTTCAAAACTTTGAAGCCCATTTCCAAAAATTGTTCGTTGTTCTTGTCATCATTAGATTCATCAGTTTCTTTTTATGTTGTCACACATGCTGGTGTCATTGCCTAAACTTTTACACCAGCCACATCAACAGACACAGCATTTTGCGACGTTTTGAAAGCCCTACAAAGACGCATTAGTTTTATTTTGTTTAATCAACGTGCAGTTTGATATCTAAGGTTGAAATTCATGCCAAATTAGGAAGAAGCCTCTTCAATTTCTAGACTTCACCTTTAAGTCACTGTTCACAAAATAAGTCTGACAGAGATCTTCTCAGCCAGTATCTGTTACCAAACCTCTACCCCTGCCGATCTGCCAGTATGTAACCGGAGGAGTTGTGTCTCCTCCAGGGAGAGATGTGGGCACGGCCTCGCACCAGAATGATTAAGCCGCAGGTCTGCCCTTTCTTAAAAAGGTCATGGCTATGACGGCTTTGACTTGTCAGACAGCTGGCACAGGTTGCACTGGCAATGCTGAGAAGGAGAGACTTAATGCCCACCACTAATCCAAGTGTTTACAGAACATCAGCATATCACTGCATGCAATTCTGCTGAATAAATGGCATTGCTGCAGCACTTATCTTCCAATTCTTCTTATCTGAACCTACCAGATATATGTTGATCCTATTTTGTTTAGAAGGTGGTGGTGGTGTAGCTTGGGCAGAGAAAACTGGCTGTCAACAAATAAATCTCTCTTAATGCGTGCTCGGTACGGTTCATAACCTTTTAATGGCAACCAGATCAAATATTATTTTTCACACCTCTTTGTTCATTTTTTGTCAGAGAACTGACTTTAAATAGATTCAATAAATGAATTAGCAAGTCACTGATTCACCAATTCCTACACTACGAAAGCAAACATTCGTAATGTGTCTGCCGTTTAAATTGTCACTGCATAAATTTAAATGGGTAATTGACTCTTGTGGATCATAATTACTGCAGACATGTCATAACGCCCACACAAAAGACAACCAATCTGAATGCTTTAGCATTTTAGGGCTCTGGCTCTTGCAAAGCTGTTGTTATAGTCACGAAATGGTGTTTTATTATTGTTGTTATTATTCATATGCTATTTTCAGCTGTCTAAATAAAGCTTGTAAGTGCTGGTCTGACACTAACTAGTCTGTTTTGTGCTCATAGCCAACAAAGGAATTTTATTCAAGGACAGAAAAATGTAAACTTGAGTAATGAAACCATAAAGAAAATTCAAATAAAATAAACAACGACTTTTGGTCAGTAGTTTGTGTTCACACCAGCCATTTAATACGCTTCCATATATGTTCACAAATGTGAGAGACAGTAGAGACTTAATGATCATATTTTAGTGAAACTCGCGGGGCTTTTCCAAAAATTCATGACGCAAATCCAACTAAAACGTTTGGAAGAAGGAATCTAAGGCACAGTTAAAGAGAATACGCTTCTCTCATCACATTCTCATCAAGCTGCAATGCCATATTACAGAAAACTAAGAGCTGGTAACACGTTTAGCTCATGGTCAATGCAAATAAAAGTGATTTATACCGTTTCATTTGGATGTACAGTAGCCTCACAGCAAGAAGGTTGCTGGTTCAAGCCTCGGCTGGGTCAGTTGGCATCTCTGTGTGGAGTCAACCAACAAGTCAACACATGTTCTCCCCGTGTTGGCGTGGGTTTCCTCCGGGTGCTCCGGTTTCCCCCACAAGTCCAAAGACATGCACTATAGGTAAATTGGGTAAGCTAAATTGTCCGTAGTGTTTGTGTGTGAATAAGAGTGTATGGGTGTTTTCCAGTGATGGGTTGCAGCTGGAAGGGCATCCGCTGCGTAAAACATATGCTGGATAAGTTGGCGGTTCATTCTGCTGTGGCGATCCCTGATTAATTAAGGGACTAAGCCGAAAAGAAAATGAATGAATGAATGAATGAATGAAAGAATGAGTAGATATGCTTTCCCAGCAAAACATGTAAGATCAAATTGCTTTAATTTTACATTGAAGTCTGATATAAGTTTTGATATACGTTTTCCTCCTAAAAATGGTTAACAGTTTGGTGAACTGATGCAATGCATCAAGGCCATTTGTCCCATTGTAATCCACCTGCAGTAACGCATCAGCAGAGCTAGAGGGCACTACTGCAACAGGTTACATTGACCTCGTGTTTACTGTTGGACTCAATCTAAAGAGAATTAATAATAAATCGCTGGCATATGAACAGCACTGTAGTGTCAGAGGAAATGTGCATGAAATGAGTCCCATAACCATCTAGAGACAGACCAAACAGTCATGCATATACTGATTCAAACCTTAAGAGATGAATATTTATATAGGTCACAGAAAGACTGGATGCTGGATGTCTGTGTGGCATAAACCCATCACTGAATAATGTTTTATTTAATTAAATGCGAAAACTTGATGATTATGAAAAGAATAATGGTGTAGTGTATATTAGCTTATATAATAGCTGCGATTGACCTAATGATAATATTGGCAAAACATTACAGCTGTTTTGTCATATCATGCAAATTAGTCATGTAGCTCCAGGACTTTCCCAGTTCAGTCTGTTGTACTCGTTTTGAGTCTAGAATCTCAGGAAAACCAAAGCTTACAAACTCAGACCGCAGCCAGTCTAAATTAGGGCGTCTGTTAGTTTCAGACTGCACCCATCAACCCACTGATTCAACATATACTGCCCTGCCTGCCTGCAAAATGCTCTTATTTCCTCCTTTCTGAGATTTCATTTACAGTCTACTAATGTACACTTAAACCAACCATCTGGAGTGTAATTGCAGCCTTGATTATTTTTTATGAGTAATAACAACCTGCAGTGATAAGTGGCCTTTCTGAACACTTTGAGTTTAATTAATGAAGAAAGAAATAGATGTAATTGAAATAACAGAAATGAACGTTTAAGTAAAGTGAGTGAAAACAAAGATAAATCCATATGGAGAAATTATATATTTTTATATTGTTTTCATGTATACAATTATGTATTATACAATTAATTTATGAAATAATTTTTTATAATTATGTAACTATTATAATGACTAATAATGTGTTATTTTACTTTTATTATTTAAGTAAAAGTTTCTTATTTGCTTTATTTCTTGTATTCTTTATTTACCACACATTCTTTCTATAATCTATTCTGAGATTATATGGTTTGAATAAATTAAAGGAATAATTAATAGTAGTGTATAAATAATTGCAGTGCTATAATTAAAAAGTAACAAGTATATAATTCAGAAAAAAAATAAAGTTGAAAAAATAAGACAATACTGTAACAGTAAATTGTTTACAAGTGTAAAAAAAACTGTGTTAAGTACAGTGACTGTCTCTCTACAGCAGTGGGGAGTGAAGGCTGGTTCTTGGAAGAGCCACAGTCTGCGGAGTCAGTCACATTCTTGGCTAGGATTCAATGACTGAGCCAGACACACACAAACACAGAGAGAGAGAGAGAAAGAGAGAGAGAGAGAGAGAGAGAGAGAGAGAGAGAGAGAGAGAGAGACTGCTGCTCACTGACTCACTCATACTAAACTGCAGGGGCAGAGTAGCGGAGGCGACGCGCCGTGTCCGGCTGCAGCGATCTCTACTCGCAGGCAAAAACACGGATTTAAAGTTCGCGGATTGTGTATTTGACTCGTGAAATTGACGTGGGACAAGTTCGGCTTTCCCGTGGGATAGTTTTGCTGCAACTTGCGCGCTTTTGCTCGTGTTACACTTGAGTTTTCTGTCTGTGGATATGGACAGAAGAGAGCCCGCTGCAGGGGAAGAAGACGCGCCGGTGGAAACCTTCGTCTGAGCGGGGATTTGATGAAGCCCTGTGGGCCTTCTTGTGCTTGTTTTCACAGACTTGGATTTAGAGACGCAGAACCAGGACCTTTGAGTCACATTTCTTGCCCGACGCTTGGTTTCAACGACAACGCGCTGCGCAAAACATGGAAACAGTAGCGCGACAGAGTTTCCAGCCTCACCCGGGACTGCAACAAACTCTCAAACAGTTTCACCTGAGCTCCATGATCTCCCTCGGAGGACCGGCCGCGTTCTCGGCCAGGTGGCAACACGACTTGCTATTCAAGAAGGACGGTAAAGACATCCCGGAGCCCGTGCTGCACCTCCCCCCGATGCAGCCTCCTCCGGTGATGCCCGGGCCGCTCTTCATCCCGTCCGACCGCTCAACCGAGAGGTGCGAGACGGTCCTGGAGGGCGAGACCATCTCGTGCTTCGTGGTGGGCGGCGAGAAGCGCCTGTGCCTGCCGCAGATCCTCAACACGGTGCTGCGGGATTTCTCGCTCCAGCAGATCAACTCTGTGTGCGACGACCTGCACATCTACTGCTCGCGCTGCACCGCCGACCAGCTGGAGATCCTGAAGGTGATGGGCATCCTGCCGTTCGCCGCGCCGTCATGCGGACTCATCACCAAGACGGACGCGGAGCGGCTGTGCAACGCGCTCATCTACGGGGGCACATACCCGCCGCACTCCAAGAAGGAGCTGTACGGCTCTATCGAGCTGGAACTCACCGAGAAGAGCTTCAAGATCTACCACGAGTGCTTCGGGAAGTGTAAGGGTCTGCTGGTCCCGGAGCTCTACACGAGTCCCAACGCGCCCTGCATCCAGTGCATGGACTGCAGGCTCATGTACCCGACCCATAAATTCGTGGTGCACAGTCACAAATCGCTGGAGAACAGGACTTGCCATTGGGGCTTTGACTCGGCCAACTGGAGGGCGTATGTGCTTCTGAGTCCGGATTACACGGGGAAAGAGGAGAAAGCGCGTCTGGAGCAGCTCCTGGATGACATTAAGGAGAAATTTGATTTCTCCAATAGATACAAACGGAAAGCATCACAGGTGAGTCACTTTGTTGCGTTTTACGCTACGTCCTCTCTTCTAGCACAGGGTAAACTTTTTTGGGGGTAATCTCCTGCAAGTGTCATATGTCCATGACAAGCAGTTTTACTTTAACTTCTTAAAGTAAGCCAGTAGTGACCACCATCTTTTCCGGTTATATAAATAACTTTTCATTAGATACTTCTCCCTATTTAATTAGTTCGCTGTATCAAGTAATTAATTTCACTAGAGGTTATTGGAAATGGTGTTTCAATGAAGAACTTTTAAAATAGTTAAAACTATTATTTAAATTTCACACTTTTCTTACACTAAGAATGCCATGCCCCCCCCCCAATAATTTTAAAGTGTGTACTTGTGCTAAATTTTATTTTTTGCACCTGTGCACTATTCACTTCCAACTATAGCATTTCCATTTTCAAACTATGTTTTCCATTCGTTATTGACACTTTTAAATGCTATTCATCATTTATTGTTATTCATTTTGCTTTACTAGAAATAATTGGGCTTGTATGTTTTCAAAACTAATTGGATCATATTCTAGTCATATTAGGAACTAGTGTTCAAGTTATTACTAAACATTCTGAATCTTACTTGTAGGGTTGTATATTACACTAAACCATGCAGCTATTCTGACTAGTCATTGCATCAAATAAGGAAGCAATTGAAACTTTATGGACTGGCTTTCAGTGAAATGTAACCATATTCTATGTAGTGACTTTTAGATTACTCACTAGTATTAGTAACAAAAATAAATATTGTGAAAATGGCTTGCCATATATTCATTCGCCTTCAGATGAATGCTTGGAAAGCAGCCAGGAGTGTCAGTACTTTGGTGACACAAACTTCAGTCTCGACAGTAAGTAGTTCTTTGGCAGACGTACAGTGCACTTCTTATAGGGACAGTCCCCTCGGCACAACCTGAGGTTAAGTGCTATTGCAATGTTCGTGAATCACCTCTGCTGGTATTCAAACCAACAATCTCAACGTTGGCAGACAAGATCTTTTAACCGCTAAGCCGCACCACCAGGGTGAAATTTGTATGTCTAAAGTTTTGCGTTGGCATATTCCAAGCAGTGTCAGCTTCCCTCCTTAGATGAGTGCTTGGAAGTGAGCCAGGAGTGTCAGTTCTTTGGTGACCCAGTCTTCAGGCTCCAGAGACTATCATGATATTGGTTTCCCAGTCCAAATGTTACAACCCGATATCCAGGAGGTGGGAGGGGGTGGTGAGATGTGGATTCTGCAGTCAGACATCGGGATACAGTGGCCGTCACAGTGGCCTAAGTGTATTGCAATGAAATATTTAGTTTGACCAAGAAAAAAAGAGAGAAAAGAAATCACAGAAAGCATGTTTGCATACTGCATATAATTGACCAATGACTAACCCTCAGTGCTGTGACCTCTGTCCCTTTGGCCTTTACTGTAGATACAGTGCTGAGTGTGTAAACAAACAATCATTTAGAGGCATTAAAGGCCAGGGTGCTTGTAGTCTTCATCTCTCTCTCTCTCGGTCTGTCTAGTGCTTGTTTTTATCATCTCGTTCCTCCATCTGTCTCTCTCGAGCCCAGCATGACTTCCACATGTCCCACAGCAATGGCGTCATGTTATGGTAATTCAGAAATGGGTCGTTTAGCTATCACAGGTACTTGACAGTGGATGTGTTTTTAATGACTGAGCCATTCAGGGTTTAATCACAAGGCTGCTGAGGGGGGGAAACGCTCTCAAGTTTGTTGCTTAAGTATGCAACACAAAGTTCATTTCTGGATATTTTTGGCAGGAACAATGCGATTAAGCAGTCTCAGGCTGATTGTTTTATGTTTATCTGCTTTGGGTTGTCTCCGGTCTCGGGTTACTCGCATGTGTGGTGGCTCTTCTTACCCCTGGGGCTCGAATGCTTGACTCTTGCTGCAGACAGGGTCCTGTTTGTGAGGCAGAGGATTAGAGGAAAAGTTTTTTAGTAGTGTGCCCCCCCGCTCCAATACACACACAAACACTTAGTGAATGGCAGGCCTGGTAATTTGCATGAACTGTTTCCCCTGAATGGAGCTGATGATGCAGGGATTGGAGTATTGTGGTGGAAACGGAATATGAACCAACAAAGAGGTGCATTCACCAACATCTCCTCCCTCCCATCTCTCTGTGATCAGCCCTGCATCACCTTCCCCCACCATCCAGCTCTCACCCAGTTACTTCTTCTTGTATGAATAGAGCAAACCAAATTTTTCGGTGTGTTTCCACACATTTCCCGTTTTCTGTCTGTTCTTGCGTTGACGTTGTGTGTCATAAGTGCTTGGCCGATTGAATGGGTCCTTACAGTGAATGACGCTGCCTCGTTAACATCGAGCTGTTTCCCTCGGTCTCGAGTGAGACCAAAATGTCCCGGAGCTCTCTGCATTATCACATTATCAGACCCCCCACAGCAGGCTTTTATTCCTCTCAAGAGCTTTCCTGCCTCTCACCACACACAAGAGGGAACACTCTCAAACCGTCTGGAATCGGAAGTGGAATATATCTGTATATCCATCTAGAGAGAGGGAGATTTGGTGTATTTTTACATGCGCCGGACCGCCTGGTCACTCCTTTGCCAGGAAGAGTCAGAGATTTGATATTGATGACTTCATAATGGCTTCCACACAATTTCATTTGCGACTTGGATGTTTGTAGAGTAAGACTGAGGCCTGAAATGTTCTCTATTTGAATGCTCGAAGCTACACAAGCTCGATTCCAAATGTTGTCGCTATCTGAAATGTGTCAATTTGCAATGCTATACGAATCCAATGCTAGTGAGCATTCTTCGTTTTTAAATATTTTACATTGTGATATATTGCAAAAGGTAATTTATTTCTGGACGAGCCCCCATTTTGCTATCGAGCAACAAAAACCTGTGAATGTGTGATTGGTGGTGCTTTAGTGGAGTTTTGGTGGAGAAATATTTTACATTGTGATATATTGCAAAATGTAATTTATTCCTATGATGGCAAAGCATACTTGTCAACTTTGCTAATGCAACCTTGCAAAACAAACGTATTTACCCTAAGGATTCTGAATACAATTGATTTAGACAGCAGTTTGTATGTTTGAGCGTTTCTGTCTGGGCTGCATATTCTGTGTGATTGTGACAGAACTGTTTGGTTTTTGCTGAGTTATTTACAGATCTTAGTGTTCCTCATCTGTGAAAAGTAGTCTGGCAGTCTCTCTCTCTCACTCTCTCTGGGTGGGGTGGGGTGAAGAAACTTCCTCTTTCTCTACTGCTTGCCGAGGGAAGGTCACAGACTGTGTAGTTACTCAACCTCCTTTAACATATGTGTGTGTGTATAAGTGTTTGTGAGAGCATGTCTGTCTGGTGCTTTCAGTCTGCAGCTGGAAGACGTAGAAAGACAGGATGTTCTGTGTTCCTCAGTCAGACACACACTCATAATTAAGCGCAAAATGTACCTAGCCATTATTTTCTGTCAAGCTGTCTCAGGTCTTTTAATACTCTGTGGTTAAAAAGAAGTAGTGTCACGTTTGTCTGAGATCTTGTTCAAAGGGTTCAAAAGAGTTTGGCTGCCTGGTAAACAATGCTAGAGTTTGCTGAAATGTAGAATACAGGTTCAAAGTGTAAGCATAGGTGTTGAGTTGGCTTCATGAGTTATCATGATTACTTTATACTGATAAAAATGTCTGGACGTAATTGTCAGGAGTGGTGCTGAATGATTAGGTGGATTAAGGACGAAATCACTTTAGACTTTGTAAACAAGCCTTGTAGGTGAGTAAAATGCCTTGAATAGACTCAATGATAGGCATTTTGATTGATTAAGAATGAGTAATTACATGATACGCTTGTTAATATATCACAAATAATCAGTGTTTGGTGAGGAAAAACCCCAAATCAAGGTCATTTTCACACATTATATGTCTGGCAAAAGCATTGAATGGACAATAAGGCCTTTAGATGTCAATATATATTTTTGGTTTTGTTTCTGATGCATTGAATAAAAGTTTAATGTAGACATACATGTCACAGTAGTTTGTCTATCTGTCTGTTTGTCCATCCCGGACGAGCCCCCATTTTGCTGTGGATCAACAAAAGCAGGAACCCATGAATGTGTGATTGGTGGTGCTTTAGTGGACTTTTGGTGGAGAGTTACATTGTGGAGGTTACTGAAGAGCATCAAGAATGAGGCATGTTTGGAGGTTTAGCACGTTCATGGTTTGCCTGCCTGTTTTTTAGCACCTTTAGGTTAGTTGTTTCATTATGTGGGTCATACCACTAACTGACATTTCTGACTTCATTTAACATATAGTTATTTTTATTTTTTTATTTTGAAATTGATTTAACTGTTTATTTTACATATCCACCTTTATTTTTGTGATTGTTGAGTCTGAGGTTTTAAATGGTCGGTCTGCGTAAACATGTCACATATGGAAATTTACATAAGACATTTGATATTTATTGCTCAACTATAATGTTGCTGTGTATTTGCATGGTTAGATTTGCTTGACAAAAATATCTATGCTTTTCATTTTTGTAGTAGAGAAAGCACAAGAAAGCCCATATCATGAGCATTTCCCACTTAGTCATGCATTTGATTTCCCCCTCTGAGTTTCCTGTTAAATGTGGAGGCGTTTTTATCAGGGGTTATTTAGAGAGCTTTGGCAGACGGCATGTTCTTGCCGCCAGTGCAGGAAAACCGCAGCTCAGTGACGGGAAGGCAGTTGCGACAGCCGCATTCCAGGACCGCCACTCCCAAAGTGCAGCGAGAGACTGATTATGCAAATGGAAGTATGAATGGGCATGAATGAAGCGTGCCCTCTTACTCTCTCGTGCACATTCACTGAGCGTCTGCCGGCACACACTTGCACCTGCATGCTATCATAACTCTTCCCCTGCTGACTTCTCGTCTCCTCCACAATCATCTGTGTTTTTTTCCCTTTCTCTCGATCTTTAATTCCCCCCAGGTGCTGGAAATGGGTAGTAAACCTCTCTAATCATCCAGTCATTAAAGCAGAATTGAACCGCTCTCAGCCTTTGAAGCCATTTTCTTGCTTAATTGTTCACTCTTTGGAAACAAAGCTACGTAATTTAGTCTAAATCATGCCCTTGATGAACACCTTGCGTGTTCGCTCACTTCCGTCCTCCGCATTCGGTTTGGCTGACTTGGGATTTTTATTTCGGAGAGAAAGAGAGAGAGTGGCATCCTTCCAAGTGCCTCAGAGAATTCTGGGATATCTGATGGAGAAATGAGAGGGTGCAAGAGCTTTGGGAGAGGAAGCCAGTTCCCGGAGGGGATATTAGGTATGTCCCGTCTCATTCGCCAGGCATATCATTCTTAAGCCACACACACACACATATGCACAGAGGACGGTTCATCTGGACACAGCTCAGCAGCAGCTGGCCTCTGGTATGCATATCAATGGCTGTAGCACGAAAAGCTGCATTTGCGCATTTCTCTGCCTCCCCTTCTGAAATGCAAGGGGCTCTACAGACCCGGAGAGTCCTGCAGCTGCCGACGATATAAACCAGAGCATCCGTCTGAAAACCGAGCCAATCGGCTGTTCTGAGACATCACTGGTCAAAGTCTTCGTAAGTATGTTCCAGAACTTGACTCGTGAGGTCAAAGACCTGTGAGGCAGAGAAACGGGCCCTATGTTGTTCAGTCGGTTACTGATATGAACAGGCTTTTGTTTGGATATCCGCAAGGGTCATTTTGATTGTTGCGCAAGAGTGCCAGACGAGGAACTTGAACAGTTTGAAACTCTACGAAAAAAAACACGCTAATCTGTTGCTTTCATAACAAAGCTCATTCTTCCCACTGATCCTGAATCAAAAAAAAACTTGTGTAGTTCTGAGTGGTTATTAAGTTCGACAGGTTTTTTTTAGGACTGAGCAGCAGCTGAGTGTTTTAACGAGGCTCCTTTAGGTGCTAATTAAGATATTTCAAATAGTCCGTCACCGACAAGCCCGAACTGATGGATCATAACTGTGATTAACCGGGCAAAGAGAGAAAATATGTGGCTTTGCTTTAGAGATAAGACTCGAACATCTCCCTGGAACAATTGAGAGCGTAATTGCTTTTGTGGCTCTAATAGAATGCAAATGTAAGTCAATTCATTAGTTTTTTTTTACATTAACAGTTCAGTTCATGTGTGAAGATTCACGCTTGGCTTATTTGCATCCTTGCTAATTTGATCAGTTTTTCACCTCTTGAGCTGAATTTTCGAATCAAAATGGCACTTATTCAGTTTTACTGTTCATCGCTATTTAGCAGCCTCAGTGGGAAGTATGGCTTTCTCAGGATTTTTTTCTTCTATTAGTTATTTTAAAAGTTGCCTATGAGATCAAATATACTTAAGTAATAGGCTTCATTCACGCTGGGTGCCCTATTTAATTTGCTGCAAATGAAAAAAAGGATGTGAGGGACGGAAGAACAGTCTATTCACCGTGTTGTCACAACTCACAATAATTTTTTTTCAGCTGGAAGTGTTTTATATAGGCAAAGTTCCAATGTTTTGACGTATGAATAATTGATACCCATGTACATATTAAAAGAGAAGAGACTGTACTTTAAGCCCAAATCTCAAACCAATTTACATAAAATTAAATAACTTGTGTACTGTCTGTTCTAACAATATTTATGAATTTAAATAAATAAGCAGTTTAATAAAAGTGACAAATTAATAAAAAAAAATAACAATGTAGCAGTAATAATAAATAATTAATTTATATCAACACCAATAATAATAATGATTATTATTATTATTATTATTATTATTATTATATTATTATTATTATGGGCCTCACGGTGGCGCAATGGGTAGCACGATCGTCTCACAGCAAGAAGGTCGCTGGTTCGAGCCTCGGCTGGGTCAGTTGGCATTTCTGTGTGGAGTTTGCATGTTCTCCCCGTGTTGGCGTGGGTTTCCTCCGGGTGCTCCGGTTTCCCCCACAAGTCCAATACAGGTGAATTGGGTAAGCTAAATTGTTCGTGGTGTATGTGTGTGAATGGGTGTGTGTGGATGTTTCCCAGTGATGGGTTGCAGCTGGAAGGGCATCCGCTGCGTAAAACATTTGCTGGATAAGTTGGCGGTTCATTCCGCTGTGGCGACCCCAGATTAATAAAGGGACTAAGCCGAAATGAAAATGAATGAATGAATATTATTATTATTATTTTATTATTATTATTATTATTAATACAAATAATGAATTCACAATTATTACAAAATTATTTAATGAATAATAATAATAATAATGGGGCGACGTGGTGGCGCAGTGGGTAGCACAATCGTCTCACAGCAAGAAGGTTGCTGGTTCGAGCCTCGGCTGGGTCAGTTGGCATTTCTGTGTGGAGTTTTCATGTTCTCCCTGTGTTCGCGTGGGTTTCCTCCGGGTGCTCCGGTTTCCCCCACAAGTCCAAAGACATGCGGTATAGGTGAATTGGGTAAGCTAAATTGTTTTTAAAATAAAGGTAAATCATCTACTGCGTAAAACATATTCTAGATAAGTTGGCGGTTCATTCCGCTGTGGCGACCCCAGATTAATAAAGGGACTAAGCCAAAAAAATGAATGAATGAATGAATGAATAATAATAATTAATCATTCATTTTGAAATAATGAAGATCAAAGTCTTCTTAAGTGTGTTCCAGAAATTATGAGGTCAAAAAATACATAGTTTTAAAATTAATTAATGTAAAATTAATGTAACAAAACAATTATTAAAATTTGTATCATTTATGTACATTTATGTATTTTCTATTTAAGTTTTAATTGATTTATTTTAAAAAGTGCTGTTTTTATTTATATGAATTTTTTTGTTTTTATTTTAATTAAAAATAAATTAATAATTATAAAATGAAACAAAACATATATAAAACACACATACCAGTTTCTACAATCCCCTTCAATCCCCTTCCTTCTTAAAAATGTAATTTTGGTCAAATCCAATGTGAGAAATACTACTAATTAATGTAAACAATTTAACATTCAAATAATCAGAGTGTGTGACCTGTACATTTCACAACATTCCAAATTAGCCAGTAATGAAGTTCTAATCTAGTTAATACTCTGCCTGCTAGCAAACTCACTGTTTTTGATACTCAAAGCACTGCAACTCAAGAGAGCTAACCTGAAGCCCTCGTAGCCCACACAGTCACAGGCCTTCGAAGAAACCTTTCGATTTCAGTTATATTGCAATCGAAAACAAGCGACAGTGCCTTAATATGCTTTCTTACATAATTTCCCCTCGTCATAGCCTAAGCCGTGTTGTGACATTATATCACATGCGCTTGCTAAGCCTCCTAGTCAGTCCGGCCCTCCCCCAGGATGCAGTAGCCCAAAATCTCATTAATGTCAGATGGAGATAAACACAGATAAAAGAGAGAGGTTCATCACAGGCCATCTTCTCTTTTCACACTCCTTCAGCCAACCCCCACACATCAGTCAGCCCGGCCCGTGAGTTTGTGTGTGTGTGTGTTTGTATTGGCTGGCCTTTGGGAGAGTATTCATATACCTGGGCAATTGGGGGAGGTGGAGGCCGATGGCAGACAGAGGACTGTGGGATGGAGGAGGGAGATTTTTTTTCTCTGTCTGGCATTAACACGGAGGAGGGGTGGGAAAATGGATGCGTTTCAGGGGATTTTCTCAGTTACTCTGATTGTCAATGTGAGACTGGATGCGGTAATATGTAAGGCGTGAGGTAAATGTTTGGTTAAAGATGAGACACTGCAGGGTTTTTTCATGTTTCTGTCAAGAGCTTTGTTTCCATCCAAATATGCGAATTAAACTTAAGCACAAAACAGCGTAAAACATTTGCGAAGAAGGCAGTGTCTCTATCCAGCGAGTTAATGAAAACAAATTATGCTCTCAAAATATGCGCCCACTTTGATGATGGACTTTGGCTAAGGGATTTTACGATGACCAAAGCAACATTTCCATTGTCAGTCAGCTAGTTTGTCCATGAATGACATTTCGCTGTTTAAATTAGTATGTGTTTTGTTCAAATAAAATCACATGACTTTCTTGATCTGCATTCATTCAATCGTTTTTTCTTATCGGACTACTTTTTATGTGCGGCTTAAGAATGACTACTTTTTATGTGCATTTTAAATGCATGTCTTGCTGTTTCCATTACGTTTTCTGCAATATTCCAAAATGTCCATAGAAAATGCTGAATAGAAACATGGCTAATTTTGAGAAGTGTTTTTTTTTCCTTCAGTCTAATGAAGCCCTCTTTGCGCTTTATTTATATGCGCTGTAGATTTTACTTACAGTTCATAAATCTCCACTTCAGCAGCACTTACACCAAACCTCACAGTTTCTTTTTCATATCTGTCTGATGAAGGTTTTTCAGAGGGACATGTTCATACATACATAATATGCCTGATTATATACAACATTTTCTTGCTGGCTGTTTGCAGTATTAACAGAATAATGAAGTGATATAAAGCGATTAGCAAAACCTCCTATGTAAAAACCTTTTTGTGCTAGAAATGTATGTGAATTAGCAAATACTTCTTTAAATAATGCCTCATTTGAATATTTAAACAACATTTTGAAAAGCTTTGTTTTACACAAAATGTTTGCGATTCTAAATGGAGTAGTTCAAAGGGAGGACAATAGAGATAATTATAGTTAAATTTTTTATTCTATTCACCTGCAGTGTCTTGCCTTAATGAAAGACATGAACATTTAATGTCAGACAGACTGTTAGGATCAAATAGCACGTCCAAGTGAGTGGATGAATTAGCTAAACAAGTGGGAAAGAAAAGGAGCTGGATCCAGCGTTCTGTCTGGCAGTTCATTTCTGGGACATGCGCTCTTCGCTTTAAATAAATAACACCTCGTTTGCTCCTGCTTTTTTTGTATTCATTCATTCATGCGGCTGCAGATATGTATTATTAATGACAGTTAAGCACGCAGAGAAAGAAACACTTTTTCCTGGACGAGTTTGGCTTTGAAAAATTCATCCCGCAACTGAACCAGCATCCATTTCAGCAGAGAAGTCCTCTTTCTCCGCTTTAATGTAAAATAGTTTGTTTTTGACAAAAATAATGTTTATTAAAATCAACAGATTGACCTTGTACATTTTCATTCATATTTTGATCGTATTGCACATAGTTCTGAAATGATTTTTGTTTTCCGAGGATGTAACCAAGGCTGTGTGGTTGGGGACAAATTATAGTAACCAATAATATCTTAGTCTTGTCCACTGTTCATAAGCCAGTTAAATGCAAATGGATGCGTTCAAAGCCATTCATTGTTATCTATTGAGCAGTATTTTGTTTATCTCTGAAATATGTCATATTGAAGAAGTCACTTTTTTATAGTTTCACCTTTTGTTGAATTTATTTAAGATTTTTTGCTGTTTTTATTTTTTCAGGGTCACAAATAATGGAATTTCTGTCTGAAATTTGTAGCCCAGTTCTTTAGTTCTTGCCTCTGTGATTGAAGATCGCTGAGCTAAATATGTGTTTTTTTTGGTGTGTGTGCACAGGGATTTTCTGCTATGTCAGCTGAGCCCTATTGTCTTTGTGTGACGGAGTGAGTCAGCCTTTAGCTGGCAGTGTGTGTTTGTGTGCGTTTGTGTGTCTAAGAGCAGTCCGACACATGACCCTTCTCATCAAACCCCTCTCTATTCAGACACACTGACCAATCGGATGCCTCTATAAACCTATCATAGGACAGATGGCTGTCTGATAGAGGCAGCGTGACACACACAAACACACACATAAAGACACACACATTAAGAGACACTTCCTCAAAGTGAATGACTATGACAAAACAACAACTTTTTTGGGGGATTCACACTGACCCTGTAGCAGCTTTCATTAAATCTGCACGTCATAGTTACATCCACACTCCAAGAAGCTGCATAAACTTTATTTTATATAAATTAGTATAATATTTTCTATAACTACACTGAAACCTAATTTTATTTTATTAGACATTTTCCCAAATTTGTTGTGTATATTATAAACTTTTTCTTTTTGTCACTAATGCTGTGTTAATCTTTGTAACATTGTGTAGAAAATATCTATTATTTAGACTTTTATTCAATAAATTAAATAAATACCGCAGTGGGTAGCACAATCGCCTCACAGCAAGAAGGTCGCTGGTTCGAGCCCCGGCTGGGTCAGTTGGCATTTCTGTGTGTTTGCATGTTCTCCCCGTGTTCATGTGGGCTTCCTTCCTTTCATGTGGGTAAAAGTTGCAGAAAATTTTGATTTAAATTATATTTAGCATAAATTTTAAATAATAATTCTTAAATATAAAATATGTGCAGAAAAAAAACTAATTAAAAATAAATGCTATAGTTTTTACGCTTTCATCAAAAAATCCTGATTTAAAAAAAAAAGTATAAGGGTTTACACAATGATATTCACCATTTTGTTTTGGCAGCAGAAAAAGGTAATAAACATTAAGTGTATTATAATATGTTATATAGAATTATATAGGGCCTCACAGTGGCGCAGTGGGTAGCACGTTCGCCTCACAGCAAGAAGGTCGCTGATCGCTGGTTCGAGCCTCGGCTGGGTCAGTTGGCGTTTCTGTGTGGAGTTTGCATGTTCTCCCTGTGTTGGCGTGGGTTTCCTCCGTCCCAGGAAACCCATCTCTGGTTTCCCCCACAAGTCCAAAGACATGCGGTACAGGTGAATTGGGTAAGCTAAAATTGTCCGTAGTGTATGAGTGTGAATGAGTGTGTATGGATGTTTCCCAGAGATGGGTTGCAGCTGTAAGGGCATCCGCTGCGTAAAACATATGCTGGATAAGTTGGCGGTTCATTCCGCTGTGGCGACCCCAGATTAATAAAGGGACTAAGCCGAAATGAAAATGAATGAATGAATGAATGAATGAATTATATAGAATATCATATAGAATATTATGCCAAATAAATTGCAGTATTGCACTGTATTTTTTAAACAAAATAAAAGCTGTCATAGTGCGTATTTAAGGCATCTATTATTTAATAAAAAACTAAAATGAATACTTTTTTGGGGGGCATAAATTATGATATTGAGAAGTTTATTATTACAAAATAAAAAAAGTATAATTATTTAAAAATCTTTGTTATCGTAAATATATATGTTCAGTCCTAAATGTGGGGTGAATTATAATATTTACTCTTAAGTTTTACTGTCATTTATTGTTCTTTTTAAAATTTATTTCATCCACCTCATGTACCATGCAAGTTCGTAAAGACTTTTATAAGCATGTAAAGCCTCGCAGACTCTGAAAGAAAGAAAGAAATAGACACGCGACATCCTTCCTCACCCCGTTCTAAATGAAGCGCTTGCCTGGGCCCAGTGGCACTGGTTTGCGATGCACCATAATTTGGTTTGGTTAGTCAGACTTATATAACTGGCCGTTCTTTGAAGCGTGCCCCGCACTGAAGGATCCTACTCCATAATGTGTAATTTGACATTGAAATGAGTAGACAGACATACTATTACAGTGCACGGCTAGAAAATATGCAACTCCAATCCTCTAGTTATGTTTGCTGAGAGTGGAATCGCGGGCTTGCATGAAACGCTGCTGTCTGCGATTTTGGCTACGTCTACAGAGCGAGACAGATGACGGGTTTGCCATCATGACTGCTGTTCTGATGTCAGTTCCAGACCGGCAACAGGGTATGGAAGATATTAAGGGGACAATTCATAGCACAAATGCGGAGTAAATACATTTACTCACTCATAACTCCGTCTGTTACCCACCCAAACGCTTCATCATTGAATCATGGCCATCCACACATTCACACACTCATAGCGCTTTTTTATCCAAACGGTGATGGTGACAGCCTTTCCACTGAATTGTTGACGCAATTCAATAGCCTACATAACCTGCCCACAGAAAACATGCCTCAATTTTGAACAGATTTATTATTACACTGCCTTTATGTAACCATGATTAAGAAGAAAATAAAACCTGAAGCAAACAATACACACACACGCACACATATATATATGTGTGTAAATTGTCCAGCCTCATTGTGTAGTTGTGCTTAAAAATGTTAGCAGACATCCCATTAGCTGTTAGCAAACATCCAGACATCACCCACGCGTGCTGAGTGAGGTGTTTATATGAAAATGTAAATATGCGATGCACATTTGTTTTGCTCAGTAGCAACAACTAAACTAACAGTGGTGAGAATACAGCAGTTATAGGTGCACTAAGCAATAAAACACTTCTTACCACAGAATGTTTTGTATGCGTTCAAGTCAGGTTAAGGTAGATCATATTTACTATACAGCCACAGAAGTTTATAAAAATAGTGTTGAACTCTAATTAACTCGAAACAATCTTTGTTTTGGGATGATTTGTTGTGCAGAATTACATAATTTCAGTTCATTCTTAAATTTATCTTGAATTATATTCATTTATTCATTCATTTTTCTACGGTCTAGTCCCTTATTTATCAGGGGTCGCCACAGTGAAATGAACCACCAATTATTCCGGCAAAAGTTTTATGCAGAGAATGCCCTTCCAGCTGCAACCCAGTACTGGGAAACTGAAGTATATTGTGACCTTAGTCAATTACAAATGTAGAGCCAATTGTATATTAATAGCTGAATTCATTGTCAAAATATAGACCATTTTTTTCAAATGCAAATGTGTGTATTACAGTTAAGCCAATATCATCTACTTTCGTTTTGTTTCTGACTTTCCAGACTGGAAAACTAACCCCAGACCACTTTTTTTTTTCTGTGGTAGAAACATATCAAAGCTACCCGACACTGGCAGCATTTCAAAGAAAACAAGGTTACGCTTTTGTTTACTAAAAGGTGAGTAGCATCTGAGTTCGCAGACGTGTCGGTTCCAC
Organism: Danio choprae; assembly: GCA_903798125.1. Lineage (NCBI taxonomy): Eukaryota > Metazoa > Chordata > Actinopteri > Cypriniformes > Danionidae > Danio > Danio choprae. Next base: position 4,675,071 of record CAIGQW010000259.1, read on the forward strand.
CATGACATCACTCAGGTGAAACCCTGACCACAGAACACACAGTAATCTTGTTTCAAAGTTGACCTTTTACAGGCCACAGGCCAAGAATTACAAGATTACAGGCCACACAACTGGGGCAGAGGGCGAGTGTGTGCTTGTGCGTGTGTGTGTGTGTGTGTGTGTGTGTGTGTGTGTGTGTGTGTGTGTGTG
>CAIGQW010000259.1:4675269-4686827 GCA_903798125.1 Danio choprae
GTGTGTGTGTGTGTGTGTGTGTGTGTGTGTGTGTGTGTGTGTGTGTGAATGTTAGTCAGTCTAACCACACAAAGACTTGCTCTCACACCCCGGCTAAATGAACAGCCACATCGCTGCGGTCTGAAACACAGCACGGCTCTGCCATTGATGTCTCCTGCGTGTTTACATTTCTTCAGGAGGCAAATCAGTCTTTTTGTGTCATTTTGTGTGCGTGTGAATGATGAATAAAGGGAGGGTGCGGACCTAATGTTGAGGGACACTCATGGTCATGAGAGGGGTTTTGTGTTTTGGGGGATGAAGAGCACGCCAAAGGTCCCACTTCTCATCCTGAGGTTCAACTAGGCTGCTTTTGTCCTCCGTAAGCTTAAAAAGAATCAGCTGGAGCTCAGGAACATGACTAAGACTAAAAGACAAAGCCCAGACTTGAGACTATTGTCTTGGCTTTGGTCTTCACAAGCCCTTCTTCATTTTTTCTCAGGCTTAATGTCCATTCCCAAGGACGACATCATTTAAAGTTTTAATAATCATTCTAATACTGTAATAATAGGGAGGTTTGCAATACAACTTAAAGTTACAACACAGCTGAGGAAATACATTGTTGGTTCTGAATTTATCCAGCTGATGAATGATAAAAAACATTGACAGCCAATTAAAAAAACACCCTAAAAAGAGCTTGAATCTTAAAATTGCAGATGATATAACTGCAATTTGTCCCGTAGAAAGATTAACCACGGTTTTATTATAGTATATTTTTTGCCATATTAATTGCTATTCGTAAAAATAGTTTTACTACAAATACCATAGTTAATTTCTAGTGTCCCTGGCTTAACTACAACTTTTTATTTTTTTTTATTTTTTGCATAGTTGATTTTCAAGGGGTTCTTATAACAAACATTAGCATGCATAGCATGCACGTTGTGGATGCTAATATAGGTAGTTACCATTTAATACTTTAATATTTAGCATGGACAAAGAAACAAGAACGTCAACAATATGTCTGCAAAAAAACCCTTTTGTCACATTTTTCAAATAACACTATTTACCCTTTAAATCACAAACTGTTGTATAAATATTCACTTAACATCTGCAAGGGAATGTTTTTGCTAGTTGATACATCAGTTGATACATCAGGGGAATGCCAATTGTATTTCAGTACTTAAGCTAATGCTAACTTTTTTTCTCTCCTCACATATTTTCTGAATACGTTTGAAAAATTGATTTCTTTGCCTCAGACACAACAAAACAATCGCTTCCTCACTTCCTGGTTTGTGTTGCTAAAGATGGCTGCCAGTTAAAGCCCTGCGGCTGTAGTGGAGAGGCAGTGCTAGGCGTGACACAGAAAGCTTGTCATTTTGTTCTTTGATTAAGGGACGCTGTGTATCAGTTCCAGCCTTAAAGCCTGCAGGCTATTTTGGTTTTGCTGAACAGGTAACAAAAGAATGTCTGTCTCTGTTCAACAGCTCCCTTCCCCCGCGCTTTCTCTCGCTGGAGCCTCTGCTGTCAAGCGCTAACAATGGCATGCTAGTCGGTGGCCCACATGAATCATGTTGCGGTTTTCAAATCATTTCACATTGCGGTTAACAAATTATATTTAATTTTCAGATTCACAATTAGTTAAATTGATTTATGAGACAGATGCCGGTGGGGTGTGCGACCATTCAGAGTTCTTATTGAAGTACATTTTTATACAGTGTGTAAAGTACAGGAACACAATCTGTTGCTCATTTTTTGTTTTATTAGACACACATTATTACAAATATTACAAGGTCCAGCAATTACACCGTTAGACCGTTAAGTCAACATGATATCAGAATTGACCCCTACATCTTGAATAATATACACTGGATTAAATCAAAATATTGAGTACATTGTAATTTACATGTTTCACAGAAAAAATGCGATTTTTGTAAATGTTTTTGCTAGGGGAAAGACGAGATGTCTGCAGTATAGGGGTTTTAGAAAGAGGACATCAGAATATCAATTTGTAAATGATTTAGCAAAAAGAAAGATGCAGATGTTTCCTTATTTTCTGCTTTAAAGGCTGTAAAATAGAATCAGCTGATCACTTTATTTTGTTTTTGTAATCAAGGTTAGAAAAAAAAAATCATATTAAGATTTATAATTCCAAATATAAAGAGTTATCGGTATCAGTCAAAATTTCTATGTTGTGCATCCTTAAATAGGAATCCTTGAAAAGAGATTAGGCACAACTCTTAACCAATCAGAAGTTCAGAAATAGTTTAAGGGTTGAAGGAGGTTGTATGTGTACACACAAATGTCTGTGTGTTCTCGGCTTACTCCAGGTGAATTAAAAGTGTTGGAAACAATGGCATTTAATACCATTAGCATCCGGGCTACCACTGTGCCTCTGGTTAGCGATCGTAGGTCATAGATCCCTCGCAATTAATACTATTCCAGCCTGGTACCACTCCTCCAAATGAGCTGACAGTGGACATGCTAAATAAAACAATGTGTGTGAAACTAGAGCTGTGTGTACGTGTGTGTGTGCCCGTGAAGGGAGGTAAAGGCTCAGGTTAAAACCACCCGGCTCCCCCTGCGATTGGCGCTAACCTGCAGACGTCCTACACCACCACTACAGTGGAATCCATTGATTTACTGTCTGAAACCACTCCTCGCCTGCCCACGCATGTAATCTCGCTTTGAAAAGGACTGTCACACACACTCACATGCAAACACAAGCACACACAGACATGGAATCGGAGAGAAAGCCGAACACAATCTCAGCCTGCTTTTTTTCCAAGAGGAAATTGAGGATAATTGTACCCTCCAACTAGTCCGCCTGGTTTTCAAGGGGCATCCTATATCTGACAATACTTTATTGTGTACTTTCTATACGGCTGTCTCACTGAAGTCCATAGTCTGACATAAATCGCACCAGTGGAGAGATCTAATTACAGGTTACTACTATTTACATCTGCACTGTGCAGACTTCTGTAGTACACTCCTGATGTATCCCCTCTCTCTTTTTCACTCTTCACTTTGACCTTTATCTCACTATTAGGCCTATCAGTCTGTTTAATTATCTCTTTACCTTGGCTTCTAACAATCTGTCGTATCAGTAGGTCAAGGTGGTTGCTGTTTTCTGCAATTCCGTGTCAACAACTTTGTGCTTTCAAGCACTTGATTCAAGACTATACTCTATGAATCTGCTCTCCTATTGAAGAAATAATTGAAGAAGTTATTTGCATGGAGGGAAGCTGGCAAGCATTTCTAAATATTAACTTAGCCTCAAAGAATTTATGCTTCAAGAAAGCATTAACATTGTGTAGGTATTTTGCATGCGTTCACATTACCCTGGAGAGCTTATTTCAAATTTGATCAAATTCAAATTGCATTCCACATCAATTCAAATTTAATTTAAGTGGAATATTTCCCCCCCGACAAATCAGCAAAAGATGAGAACTGTTATCCGTTCTATAGTCCAAGAGATAGCAAAGGCTCTTTCTACAATTTGTTTACTTCTTACAAATCTGTCCAGAATTGTTGGATAGCGTAAATAGTGTCTTTTCGTCCCATTTATCTCGCTTGCTCCCCCTTCCATATCACCATCCATTGCTTCATCCATCTCTTCACAGACGCTAATGGACGCATTAGCCTATGTTAGCTTCAAGCAAACTTATTATGCAGCCCAGGCCTTATCAATTCACTTCTGTCTCAATTAGCATCAGCTTCACGCTGTCTCTCTATGGCTGTGAGGAGCTCCATCGATCTACGGCTCAATGTATCTCTTGAATGATTTCACTCGGACCTGGCCGACACTTCAAAAGTATTCGTATTCAAAGTATAAGCATATTTAAACACTTGATACTTCATAATGACCATAAATATGATCGCTATTAAAGATATATAGATGAGGTGTCTTTAAAAGCTGGCAATATTTCAGTTTGACTGCAATTTGGCTTTGACCGAGCATAAGTGGTTCGGTCGATCACAGAGTGGCTTTTAAAACAAAACCAGAGTGAAATGGCGAAGCCGTTCTTCAAGCAACGATTACATAAATTTTGCAAAAGGCTTGTTGTTTCCCTCTAAGTCTGATTAAAGTGCAAGGGCAATTTGTTTATCCGCTCACGCCCTTGTTAAAGTCTATGCATGTGTGGGGGTGTATGGCCCTGAGATCTATTGATTGCTGCAGGAAGCACATTCTGATGTTACACTGGGCTTCCTGAATTTGATGCCTTCTCCTTAGACATCGTATGTGAAGGCATTTTGACTGTGTGTGCGTGTGTGTATGTGTGTGTGTGTCTGCGAGTATTCTTACCTTCTCTCAGACACAGAGACAAAACAGCTCAACCTCTGTCCTTCCTTAAAGACACAACAGCTCCCCAATGACACAGACTTCTGTCTCGCTTGGCCACAATAATAGGCTTCAGCTCAGTGTTTTCTGAATAACTCTCCAGCCACACAGCCGCCACATTCTCTATATTATTAAATGGCTTTTACACAACTTACACTTTTGTTCCACACCAGGTAGTGTGCCATTTATAACTGAATTGAGGATGTTGTAATTCCAGTTGCTGAATAAAATTTTCATTGAGGTAGCAGAGAGGAGGCAAATTAGGTTTTCTTTGACAAACTTTGACAAAAGATAAACCCACATTTTTGACAAAGATAAGCTTAATGATAGGTAAATAGACAGACACTTATGAGTAAAAATGAAATTAAAGTAAAGGAAAGGATTCAAGCCAGCAGGTTTTATTTTTGAGTGTGTAGTTTTTGGCAGCAATGACAAAAGAACACACACTCTCTATGTCCCTTGTGCAGGGACCTTATTCCAGCTCTGCCTGCTTATCGGATGAAATCGGACCCGTCCCTTTTCTGCTGCTCAAACTGTCTCCTGAGGAGGCCCAGATCACTCCTCTGCCTGGGTGTAGTCGCACTCATTGGGCCTTAGCCAGTTCTTCCACTTCCTGGGGCTCTCCATTTACCTAAGGTCTATTCAGTTTGTCAGACCTGCTCTAGATGAACTACACAGTGACCTGAAACAGGGATCTTGAATGTTGTCATTGCAGGCTAATTTGGCTCTGGCTCAGACCAATGTTTTTTTACCACAATGTGAATGTGATGTTTTCAGTAGGTAAGCTTTTGACTGCTGTATTGTACAAAGCCAAAGTATTGTTTTTAAACTTGGTAAATAGGTAGATTTTGGGGTAGAGATCTTTAGCTAGATTGATAAGTCAGTGGGTAGAGAGGCAGATGGGCAGGTAGGCAGATCGGTTGATGTGTAGAGAGATCAGTAGATTGAGTGACAGGAAGTTAGATGGTAATGAGGTCAATAGATAGATGTGTAGATAGGTAGATGGCTAGAGAAGCAGTTAGATAGATGGGCAAGAAGGTAGGCCAGTTGGTAAAGAGTTTGGTAGGTAGGGTTGACAGGTAGGTTGATAAGTGAGAAGGTTGGTAGGTGGGAAGGGAGGTTGGTGGATAGAATAGGGAGGTTCAGAGGTGAGTAGATAAAGAATAAAAGAAAGTGCCAAAGAAGTAAATAATGATAATGTTATAAGATATTATCGCTTACTTCCTCTTTGCCTCTCTTTCCCTAATTCTCATTCCGGATGGATCTCTCCTGTCCCCATTCACAGGTCCCATCCCCCTCGCCCCTCTTTTATGCCTGTAACAGTAAGCCTTGTGATTGTGCCCCAGAGCGAAGGCTCTCCCCGAGCTGAACTCATTTGGAACAGAATGCTGGCGGCTTCCAGGGAAAGAGCCAGCATGTTCTAGTCAACCTGCTGAGCGTTCAGCGAGGCCAGCACTACTCTGAGACTCATGAGCACACACATACACACACACAGACACACAGATGTCAGCACAACTCGAACAAACGCACACTCCAATCAAAGCTCCTTTGTACTGCCCTCTCCCAAAGACAAGGGCTGCCAAACAACATCAGCAGCACCAACAAGCGCAACAATTCACCATCCACAAAAGCCCTCACCAAGCAGGAACTGTTGAATTTGCTCAGGAGCCAGTTGTTGGAACATTTCGACACTGTTAACCAACTTAAAAGGAATCAAAAGAGCAGATTGTAAAGCAAACTCATTCAGTAAAAGGCGTGCACTTGTGTTTTTCTTTTCTGTGCTCATTTCAAAAGCCCGGGCTAAGAAAAAGCCTGCATGAAAAGTGTTTAATTTCACATTGACACTTGTGTAAACAAGCGTTCCTCTCAGCTAAAGGTGATTGCTCTTGTGAAATCATTGTGTGAAAACCGGCAAATGATAGCGACCAAACCCTGTTACGTATTGGCTTGTTGTGTGTGATTGACGCCGCATTGACCAAGGATGTTCACAGCCATTCACTCACACTCGTATTTAATGGCAACTGAGTTCAGGATTTGTTTGGCAAGTAAATTGTGCGGCTGAACTTTGAAACCTGAGTTGGGGCCCCAGACGCAGAGACGGGGAAGTGATTGGGCTGAGCAGAGCATGCACGCTGATAAATGTTTATTTAGTTTTCGATAACATATCGGCCAACCTCTTCAGCTTCTGTTGAGTGGAACTGGCTCGACTTCCTGTCTCTCTCTCTCGTTAATCTCCTCCGGCCCATGATAGAAACAGTCTATCAGAGTCAAACTATCACTTGATCGCAGTCAAAGACCCCATAGATTACCTATGGGAGAAAAACCCCATTCTCATAGTTAAGAGTCTGAATTTTGTCTGGCTTTCAATATACTGACTTTTAAAACAACAGAACCACTTTGGATTCCACAAAAAAAAAAAAAAATTCTTAAAAGACGCTATTGATGTTTATGCAAATGCCAATCATGAACTTGTGTTTTTAAGAGCATAAACAAATTACAGTCCTGAATGGCACGTACAGGAATTTATTGTAGGGAAAGTGCCAGTTTTGTGCACAGCAGCGCTCAGACCTTTTCCTGCTGAGTGTCTCAGGAGTGGTATTTCCTCTGTGAGTTCAAATATCAGGAAAATGCGCGTCTGTGTGTTATGTGCCTGCCCGTGCACGCCTGGCTGTCACTAAAGAGGTATAATTCCAAATACCTCTGTGACAGGAGAGTTAATGTGGTTGCTAAGCAAATCTGAGCTTCCTGTGCTAAATAAGAGTTCCACTCACTGCTTCCTGGCTGGTGGGCCTTAAATGCACGCTCACACAATCTCCTACCCTGCTGCAGACGTGCGGCAGTAAAGAGGGCTTTGCTGGTGTGCTCATGCAGGGAATAATTGCATTACTGAGGGGGGTTACCCAACTCATTGTTTTCATGCTGCATTCATTTGACTGGAAATGACCATTTTCCCAATTAAATAATATATGATTTGGTTGTCTGTTAATTGACCACTTTCCTGTTGGATTTATTTATTTAAACTTGGACTCTCTGACCTTTTTACTACTCTGGCCAATGCTAAAAATGACACTAACCATTACAGCATGGGGTTGCGTAGGCATCTGTAACCCTGTAAGGTAACATTACAGTTCTACCGTGCAGCCATGCAGACATGTAAACCGCATGTGTGTGATGGTCTCACACACTCAAGACGGCTAGTCACTCGTTCTGTGAAAGCCAATCCCGATGGTGTGGGTCAACTGTCCATCATGCTGGAGTGAGGTTTCATAGTGTTCAAGTTCTTTAATTACAGAAGTGAAGCAATGGAGCCTGACCAAGGATCAGGGTGTAGCATGCGACAGAGTATTAGCATTTTATCAGGTGATCTGAGCTTGCTGGCTATGTAGTAAGTCATAGATTAGAAGTCTTTTTCATGGAATTGATGTGTAATTGATATTGTTAATTTTTTGTATTTGTTTTGACAATCATTTCTTAATGATATTTTACTCCAAACTAGTGGAAAAACATTGTGCACAGGGACCAGAATTCCTAGCAACGCCACTGTCTATGCTCTCACATTTTCAGAATAAGAAGCAGAAAATTCTGAATTATTCTCCAAGGGCTTGAAGAGTTTGAATATTCAGATTTTAAAGGTTATTTAGGGTTTAAGATTGAAAGTGTCATCAATTAATGTACATGTCTGTCAGTGCGTAGGTGGGGTTTTGCGTCTGCATCTGTGTGCTTGCTAGTGTGGGACCTGATTCAGCTAAGTGTGGCGAACTCTCTCTCGCTCTATTATGGATCAGACTGCATAACAGTGCGCCTGACAGGCTCTGCAGTGCCATGCAGAGTAGCCGTGCCTAGTTTAGCGTAATGCTTTTACGCATGGCTGCATTTACTCTTCCCTCCTCCCAGTGACTGGCCTCGGCAGGATGGCCCCGTAGAGGGCAGATCTAGGGCTTTTTAAAGACTGATATAATCTGCGATATTAATGGGCAGATGTGGAGAGATTACACTGGACCCGAGGAGGAGAGAAAGGGAGAGGTAGGTTATTCCCAACAGGAGGGATCTGGGATGCACTGGTGGCTTTGATCACAGGTCACCTCTTAAAGGCAGCTCTCTTTTGGCAATCTCCGAAGATGTTTCTCTTCCTTTTTTTAAAAACTGAACATGGAAGGTTTGAAAAGCAAAGCTCAACCCCCTTTCTATTGTCTCTCTCTTTCATTTTTTCCCCCATCTATTACTCACTCAACCCTGTTGTTTGAAGGCCTGACACACCACCACAGGCTTGTCACTCCAAATTACTCAACCCTCTTTCTTTTAATCCCTCCATTCTTTGTCTCTCTCTCTTTTTTTCTTTTTCTCTGGCTCTTTTATTCTTTTAGTCCAGTTCTCTGCTTCCAAGTACCTTGACCAGGGTGACATTAGCTTGCATTGAATGGCGCGCCTCACCGTATCAGTGAGCGAGAGATCTGTTCTGAGAAGTGGACGACATGAGAGATGGAGGGCTGGGAGGGGGAAGAGGAGAGGCCTCTGTTGTCATTGAGATAGGGCCGAAACTGTTTCCTTCAGCTTCAGAAAGAGGCCCTCGCTGCTGGTCTTAGCTTATCATGCTGCTAGCAAAGCACCTTTGGCCTCTGCTGTGATGTTTGTGCCTGTGTGGCTGCTTACGTCATGGGAGTGGTAGTTTCTTGCACTATTTTTACTGCAGCCACTTTGTTTTACTCAGTGACTGATTGGAAATTGTAGAAAATTCTTATATTATTCATAACCATGAAAATGTGTCTTTTAAAGGGGCTATATGTAAGAATTTCTATGCAATAACATTGGCACATTATTGCCAACATGTGAACAGCTTATTTAAACTTAGAGAAACAGTTTTGGAAATTTTACAAGTCAATTACAGTTAAAGAATTGAGTTTTGCCATTTTTAAATCTATTCAGCTGATCTCCGGGTCTTTTAGCCTTGCTTGGCATAAATCATTGAATTGAATTATCTTAAAAAGTTTCGATAATTTCCTATTTAAAGCTTAACTCTTCTTGTAGTTACATTGTGTAGGAAGACCAACGGAAAATGAGAAGTTGCTATTATCTAGGCCATTACGACCAGCAACTACTCTCTCATTCGAGCATAATAATAAAAAAACTTTGCTGCCGTACCATGGCTGCAGCAGGCACATTAATATTACACAGAGCTGTTACATAGTTTGCTTGCTGGGGACTATTTGCTGGTTTGTTGTTATTATTGTTAGCATCTACCTAAAGAAAAAAAATGCTTTTGGATTCACATGTCTTAACATTTTCTCACCACAGAAATGGCTAATAGTCCACAGTCCTATTCTCATCCGCAATGAATGAAGCTTGTTAGTAATATTATGCCACACATACACACACTTGAAATAGCACACATATGAGCACCTTTAGTATAGGCTAGTTTTGCTTTGGGAGCACCAGTCCTCATTTGCATAATATTTAGGACGGATAGTATGCAAATGTGGATGCAGCCAGACCCTCCACCACAACACAATGCTCATCACACAAGGGGAGTTTGCTCTCCAAGGAGGAGTCCAACTCGCAAGAGAGCTAAAATTACAATCAGAAGAAGATTAGATAATCAATAGGTTTAATCAATGCTCCTGTCTAATCCATCTCAGTTGTGGCCTACCCGTGATATCACCTCCAGTCAGTGAGACCTCTCTCCAGGTTGCGGCAGCAGCAGGTTCTCCGCATCTTTAATTCCACTAAAGCCGCTTTTCAGATTATCGTCAACAACAGGTAATCAGCACCTCAACTTGGCACGAAAGGCTTATCAACCACAAAGTGCACACTATTCACTTGAACAGCCTTCTCTATAGAAACGTTCACTTCTAGTGCAATTAAAGAGTGTCCGTCTTCATGTTCAACTGCAGTCCCTTGAGGCTCACTTCAGCTTAGCGTGTGTAGCATTATCATCAAAGTTTTATTTTCCTTCTCAGGAGTCATACAAATGATATTGAGCTTTAGTTTTGTCTGTATTTCAACAGGTTAACCGCGTTGGCCTGCATTGCAAACCGCAGGGATGTTTTTGTGTTTCATTATGCAGGCTTATCTGACTAGCATGTAATGATTTCATCCTCCCACCTTAATGTCCTAAACTAATAGCATTAGCCAGCTGTTACATGCATCTAAAGATCTGGCACAGAGATTCAGTGTAATTCATGGAACAAATACTTTTGATACCAAACCTCCAATCATTGATTCAAGAGACAGAGAACCCGTTATTTGAGCTCATTGTAATATAAATGTGCAAATTATGGCAGTACATTTGATTATGTAAAGCTATAAAACCAGATGTATAGCTTTGGGAATGGATGGTAGGGAGAAGTTAGGAGGCAAATGAATAGTCACTTAATAGCAATCACACAATAGTGTTGTGCAGTGCATTTTGGTGTAATGTTTTCCGTCATAAATCATTCCATAGACCTTTAGAAAGTTCATGCTTTGTTTACTTTTCTAGATTTTGCTAAGCCCTCTGTTTATGGTGAATCTTGTTGATGCTTGCTTCACTTGTTGCACAAACCGGTGCAAATGTTGTGTCCATCTCTGTAGGGATTTGTCCAAAACATATTAGGAAACAGATGTATGAATATATATGGATAAAATAATGTAGTTATAATTATAAAATAAAGGCAAAATAAATGGAATTTTTTAATATATTAGAATTAAATATATTATATAAAATACAATTGCATGTATTAAATTTTAAATGCTGTTTATTAATCATCATCAAAATAAAATGAAAAGTACAAAAAAGTATGTTTAATATATTTGTATATTTTCATTTTCTTATCATGTGCAAAAAGTGGACAAAAATATAACATCTTTATTCAAAAAGATTAATCAGCAGTAGCAGACTAGTTCAGTTTGCCAATGCAAACAGATTTGAAAACAATTGCTGTAAATGAATGAACACAGATATTGTTAATTGAGAGGTACATTCAAAGTTGTGTGGCAAGATGGAGGATCATCTTCTGATCACAAAAACCTCTGAAGTTTCTCCTAGTAACAAAAGTGCAACTGTCTCAACTGTTCCCTTTCTCTCAGTTTCCTTTAAACATGAGTTTGTGGCTCATATTTCTTTGTGATGAAGGACAGAAGGACACAAGATGAAGAAGCTTTTCCTCAGGCAGGTGTTTGTGCTTCATAAGATAAGAGAAGAGAAGAGAAGAGAAGAGAAGAGAAGAGAAGAGAAGAGAAGAGAAGAGAAGAGAAGAGAAGAGAAGAG
>CAIGQW010000259.1:4686837-4700482 GCA_903798125.1 Danio choprae
AGAAGAGAAGAGAAGAGAAGAGAAGAGAAGAGAAGAGAAGAGAAGAGGCGTCCCAAAAAAAATGAGGACAGACGCTCTAATTGGTGATAATGGCTCAGGCAGAGAGAGTGAATCTCGCTTGGGGACAAAAGCGGCCTTTATTGCCTCTGTGCTTCTGACCCTTTCACACACTGCATAAACTAGAGCTGCAAACTGTGTATGTAGTTCAATGTGCTATTAGGGTTAAGTGATTTGATTTTGGAGTATACTTTTTAGATTTGTTTACATTAAGTATTTATTTTAATGTATTTAAAATTATGGACAAAATACTATTAGCCTACATATTAATATTCATAATTTTCATTGAATTGTTATGGACAAGCTTAAAGTTTCAGGGTGAGAAATAATTAAAAAATAATTATTTTCAATCGAATTGGAGGTATCATCATTAATGAAAATTAATACCAAAAAAACTTAAATTAGTTTTGTCACTTAGAATATAGTACATGTAAAATGTGTACATTTATTTGCACATTCTTAATGACATCGTATTGTAATGTTATGACATGTATAAAATAAATATTCAGTCAAAATTTAATTAGTACATGTAAAAATAATTATATATATATATATAATTCATTAAATTAATTAATAGACATATAATGTACATATATATTTATTATAATAATAATTGCAACATTAAAAATGAATATAATGTTTAAATGCTATATATATATTTTTAAATTATTTATGATAAAATTCTTATTTAAACATAGTACATTTTTGTTTTAAAATAAACAGATTTTCTTCACTCAGCTTCTTTTTGTGAGCTCTTCTTTGACAGCCCCTCACATAAACATCTCAGATATAAACACCTCAGTCTTGAATTGTATTGCACACAATGAACGTGTGACCTTGAGATGATGGCCGTGCATTTATTAGGACCCCTTTACCCCCGTGAGGACCAAAGGTTAGATGGCTGTGCCACTTTATAGGTGCCAGATGTCCTGCAAGCCACATTATGCCTATGAATTCACCGGAGCCTCTATTAAGAGTGAACGCTTGACCTGGCTCACAAAAATCTGCCATTCAAGACCTCAAGGCACTGCAGAAAAAGCGACAACAACACCAAAATCAGGGAGAAGGGAAAAAAAACAAGTTGCATTGTGTTGTGATATTCAGGATGGTTCAGGTACTCAAATGTGTCCAAACTTATTAAATTGCTGTACCCCAATTCACCTACTCATACTGCGTCCTAAAACTTTTTTCTTCACAAAAAAGTATACATTTTGAGTGTGTATAAGAAGGATATGCAAGCGTTGGGGATACTTCCTCATTAACTGACTGTTACATTGCTTAGTTATGTGCCCTATCAATCATCTCGACAATCCACATTTCTTTCATTCAAGAATGTTTACCAAACCCTCTCCACTTACCTGCCAGTCTTGCAGTCCACCATGTTCGTAGTTTGTCAATAATTTTTACCTGTGTTTGTAGTTTTAATCAAATTGACGCCCTACATATAATGTATTGTAAGTAATATTAGGCATTAGAGTACGTAGTAAACCATCTGGGTAACTTGGGAATACTCATTTCATCATACTATGATTTGGAACATACTAATTGACTTTGAATACTATTTCGTATGGATAGTATGCAAATTGTATTAGAGTACTTTATTTTCTATTTTATAGTTGTGTTGTGGTTATAAATAACAGTAGCAAATAGCATTCGCTCACAAAGTGCAAACATTTGACTGAACCTCTCCCCCATAGTTCAGAATAAATGTGGATTTTTTTTTAAATAGTGTAAATCATTCAATCTGTTTTCACAATGTATTTTAAAAACTTTCATCATTACAATATTAAGCCTTTAAAGAAGCTTCCGTCCGAGCAGAGACAGACCTGTGCTTGTTTTGGCGAGGTCGCGAACCCTCGACCGCTCCGCAAAATGGCTCACACCCGTTTGGCTTTATAGCCCTTCACACTGTAAAATTTAGGAGGGGCAGACTGGAGTCCTTTTAAGAATAACAGGCAGCCACTTTAAGTGCTATCTTGAAAAGTGATCAGCAAAGACTAATCAGTTTAATGACGCCAAATGCAGCCTAATGAGCGCAGGTCTGTTAACGGCCCCGGCCCGGGTCAGTCTCAGGTCAGGTTGAAACACAGGCTGTTAACTTTAGACCAGGAACTGCAGAGGGAGTCACTGAAAGGTAAAGTGGAAACAGGGCACGGGTGGCTTGAAAGAAGAATGAAGGGGAACCAGAAAGTCAGAGAGTGTCTTCTTTAGAGGTTTTCTAGAGTGGCAAAAGGGCAAGGGTTGAAGAAGAACACTAAAGGAGGATCGACTGCTTTCAGAACAGATGAAAATAAGAATAATAAAAAACTTATTTATTTTATCTGAATATATTACAAATAAAATGTGAAAGACTAGAAGATTAAATTGTTTTAAAATGCTGAACAAACAGTGAATAAATATTAAGTATTTAATTATTCTATACTAAAATAATGAGATCTAATAATGAGATATAACATTCATTCATTCATTTTCTTTTCGGCTTAGTCCCTTTATTAATCTGGGGTCGCCACAGCGGAATGAACCGCCAACTTATCCAGCATATGTTTTACACAGCGGATGCCCTTCCACCTGCAATCCATCACTGGGAAACATCCATACACACTCGTTCACACACATACACTACTGACAATTTTAGCTTACCCAATTCACCTATACCACATGTTTTTGGACTTGTGGGGGAAACCAGAGCACCCGGAGCAAACACGGGGAGAACATGCAAACTCCACACAGAAATGCCAACTGACCCAGCCGGGGCTCGAACCAGCAACCTTCTTGCTGTGAGGCGATTGTGCTACTCACTGCGCCACCGTGCTGCTCAGATATAACATGCACAGATTTAATTATTTTTCAAATATTTTAAAAGTAATGTTTAATGGACAGAAGATTTTCAAACATAAATGATTTAAGAACTAATTTCTAATAGCTCATTTCTTTTATATTTGATAACAATACATAATATGTAACAATACATACTACATGATAACAATACATAATATTTTACTACTTTACAAGTCTTAACTAGGTTAATTAGGTAAGTTATTGGACAACGGTAGTTTGTTCTGTAACAAAAAAATAAAATAAAATCTTAATAATTTATTCATATTGACCTTAAAAATATATATATATATATATATATATTTTTTTATTTCAAATGGCTTTTATTCCAGCCAAATCAAAAGAAATATCACTTTCTCCAGAATAGAAAATACTGTGGAACGTTCCTTGCTTTGTTAAACATCACTTGGTAAATATTTATTTGTATGTTTGAATTTATTTTTTACTAATACTCTACTAATACTGTTAAAGCTGAGACCTACAGAACAGCCTGCTATGATTATGGGAGCACATCTGCCATCTGTTCAAAATATGGTATGACGTGGTAAAAAATTGTGGTAAGCTTTCCGCACTCCCATAATTCACCATGACAAAAGCGGGGCATTCAGTGAAATTGTTACCGTAAGCATTTTTGTGCTCCTGATAAGGAGGCCTCTCCTCCGTTCCAGAGAAAGAAGGAATCTGTGATTGTTAAAGAGCAGGAGAGGAAAGAGGCGTCCATTTTGTTTTACAAGATCCTTTTTACTGCACGCTTTTATTCCCCTCTCCGGTTCTGCTCCACATCTGGAGAACAGGGAAGCCTCCTCCTCCTCCTCCTCCTCCGGCTCTTGGCTGATGTCAGTCACCTTCTCCAGGCTGATTAACTGCACATGAGGCCTTGGATGATGGAGACAGGCCCACTGCAGATGGACGACTATCTATTCCATACCAGAATTCTGCAGTCAACAACTTTACAGCAGGTTTCAGGCAGCGTAATTACCCAAATAGTTTTTTGAGGTTACAGTTGACATGGAGTGAAAGTTGCTGGGACTTTTATCTCAGTATGTTGATATACTTCAAATAGAAACAGAATATTAATTAGTGGGCGGGCTTTCTTCTAAATGGTCAGACTTTAGAAATTACCCATTCAAAAACACTTTTTTCAGTAGATTAACTTTATTTCAAGAGTTCACACTTAGATATTGCTTGACGATATTAGCAGGTTTGGCATGTTGTTCCGGGAGAGAACCCTGAGCTCGAAGATAATTGAGCTCAGGTCTTCCACCTGGTCAATTAGCATGTAAGGGGGTCCAAGATCAGGTAGGTCTCGAGAGCTCCCCCTGGTAAAAGGAGGGAAAGGAGGAGATAGGGTGGAAGGGGGGATTCTTCCAAAACGAAGATAAGGCAGTAGGGTGAAATCGGTCTATTTATTGCAGGCCTGGATCAATGTGACTGGATTATTGCTGATTACGGATGAGAGACCAGCTGCGATCAATCATATCACGTGCTCCTCTCAAAATTAGTTTGTAAAACTTCACATATACAGTTGAAGTCAGAATTATTAGCCCTCCTGAATTAATTTAAATAGGTTAATCAGGTTAACTAGGCAAGTTAGGGTAATTAGGCAAATCATTGTATAACGATGGTTTGTTCTATAGACAATCAAAAAATATATATTGCTTAAGGGGGCTAATAATATTGACTTTAAGATGATTAAAAAAAAATGTTTTAACTGTTTTTATTCTAACCGAAATAAAACAAATAAGACTTTCTCCAGAAAAAATTATTATTGGAAACACTGTGAAAATTTCTTGCTCTGTTAAACATGATTTGGGAAATAATTGAAAAAATATATAATAAATTCACATGAGGGCTAATAATTTTGACCTTAACTGTATATGCTTGAAAAATGTTATATTTTTGTATGTTTAAATGTCTTTAAGCTTATTTTTTACAGAAAAAAATCATCATAATTAGGGGTCGTTGACATTAAAAAAACACTTGCATGAGCCATTTCCGATGTTTGTCTCAAACTATAGGCGAAAGTGTGAAAAATGGCATTAACAAATTGCTACCAGTGAATGAAGCACTTCCTTTTGAGGAACTCGTGTGTTTCAGAAAGACTTTTGAGAAGTTGAGAAGAGTCACGGCGAGGGTGAATGTTCTCAGTTCTAGTGAGAGTTTGTGTTGGTTGACACTCTCGACAGATGCTTCACGAAAACAGCGTTTTGGCCCTATAAAGCATGCGCTCGCATCTTCCTTTTTCCACTCTCACTTTTGATTTGTCTCATTTTTGGTGTCTTTTCTTCTCCCTGAACACAGTGTTCGTAGTGAACTAGAGTCAGACTGTGCTTTCAGATGATAAGCTAGTGAGAAAGGAAACGTGCTCGCTTTCTCAGACGGCCTCCATCCAAATCGGGCGTACACAGTTAGCGACTGAGGTTTAAAGGTTAGAGAAGGAAAGATAAACACAATGAAGCCCACTATCACCACTAGTGTTTGTTGCCAACATGTCCAACACTAAAAAATAAGAGGTTGCCTTAATTTTCTAATGCTATTAATTGCACCCATATCAATTGTTTCTAGAAGATGTAAGAGGTGTAAATGGTGAATGGTTATATATTTTTCCCCAATTTGGCTTGAAATAACTTTTTTGACACAATTGCGCCTTAGTATGAAGACTAATTTAACCAATATAATATCAAAAAAGGCATGAAGTTTGCGTATTTAGAGAGATCTAAGGATTAAAAAGGGTTAAGTTGAATGCAAGTAGGGCAGCACAATCGCCTCACAGCAAGAAGGTCGTTGGTTCGAGCCCCGGCTAGGTCAGTTGGCGTTTCTGTGTGGAGTTTGCATGTTCTCCCCGTGTTTGCGTGGGTTTCCTCCGGGTGCTCTGGTTTCCCCCACAAGTCCAAAGACATGCAGTACAGGTGAATTGGGTAGGCTAAATTGTCCGTAGTGTATGTGTGTGAATAAGTGTGTGTGGATGTTTCCCAGAGATGGGTTGCAGCTGGAAGGGCATCCGCTGCGTAAAACATATGCTGGATAAGTTGGCGGTTCATTCCACTGTGGCGACCCCAGATTAATAAAGGGACTAAGCCGAAAAGAAAATGAATGAATGAATGCAAGTAACCTTAAAGTCATTTTAACTTACATGAAATTTAACTGACTTAAAACAGTTTGTAAGATTAAATTAAGTTGTAACATGGTTAACTTGAACAAAAACATGTAGTTGTGACTTATTGATCATGAAATGTTTTAAAGAGGAATATTACAACAACATTTTATAAAGTGATAAAAGTATTGGAGCTATAAAGGGACAAGAAAGGAATACATTTGCGTCGTTAACGCTGAAAGAAATAGAAAATAACGCGTAGCCCCCCTGCTAAGCACCAGGCCTCTTGGTGGGCAACTTTGCCTGCTGAGAAACAGGAGGAAAGAAAGTGAACCATCATCTCTCAGCCTTTGTCTCTCAGGATGATCCTTTTGAGATGAAAACGTGCCACTTTTCAGTCAGACTGGGATATGTTAAATAAGGAACATTAGCCAGAGCAATCCTGTTAACAGCATCGCTATTGAAGGCAATCTTCTTAAGTGATTAATCTCCATGAGAAAGTGAAGGGAGTTTTCCACCTTCAGAT
Organism: Danio choprae; assembly: GCA_903798125.1. Taxonomy (NCBI): domain Eukaryota; kingdom Metazoa; phylum Chordata; class Actinopteri; order Cypriniformes; family Danionidae; genus Danio; species Danio choprae. Next base: position 4,693,350 of record CAIGQW010000259.1, read on the forward strand.
TTCTGCTCATCTGTCTAAACCTCATCCGCCGCAAAGAGGGTGAAGTGTTCCTTTCCTGGGTGCCCAAGCAAACATCTCTGTCATTCGAGGACGTGAAATAAAAATTGATACGCTATAATTCTTTGGTGACCTATTTCTGTTCGTAAGGGTTTAGCCAACATCAGCATGAGATCAGGAATTTGGCTGTGAAATACCTCACAATTTAATTAGCATAATTGGAGCAATACAATTAATAGTATTATATTTGTTTTAGATAAAATCAGTTTTTACATATGCAAAAATATAAAAAAAGTTTTTCATTCAACATTGTAAATAAAAACATATCTGGAGGTATCAAAATGTATCAAAAACTTATACAAAATACATAAACACCGCTACTGAAGGTCATATTTTGGCTTTTAAATTTGATTTCCAGTCTAAGTGTGTTGCCAAAGTGACCTTTCATGCAAGTCATTTTCCAAAAATATTCAATAAGTCAAATTATTTTCTTGTCATTTGTAGGATTTAGCTGCATTAGATGAGAAATTGGCTGCAAAAGGCTTTTTTGATACAAACTTTGCTCAATAACTGTAAAAATGCAGGGTTCCAAACAATTCATTCATGTTGTCTTAACACAAATCCATTAGGTTAATGTAACTAATTTAAGTAGATTGAACATAAAACATTAATAAAAGTTAATAAAAAATGTGTTAATAAAAAATTAAGTTAATAATAAAAATGTAAACGTTTTCCTAAAAAATCTTTAGAATTGTGTCGTTTCAGCTTATTTTAAATGTAAAGTCATTTGAACAAGCAGCAAAAATCTTTTTTTGAGTGTAGTACATACATATAGTATACCCATTGACTATATGGTCTTGTTTGTGCTTAAATGTTAAGATTTTTTTAAATAATCAAACCCCAAACCAGTGTAATTATTTATAGCCTCCCTAAAATCTGACCAAATAGCTAATTGATCACTATAGTCAATGTAAAAATGCTTGTCTGAAGTCCTACATAATAAGCAGTCCTTCAGAATTGAGGATCTAGCAAACATTTCTCTCTCTCTTTCCCTTTTCTTCTCCTATTCTCTCTCATTCTGGTGAATAACGGTGAATGATGATGGTTTGCGGGTGTCTGAAGTAGGCCGTAATGAGGGGGTGAGGTGAGAAAAGCAAACAGATTTGCTAAGGCTTCACCTCATTAGCAGAAAAGCGTGTGTGTGCGCATGCATTTCTTCCGTGAGCACGCAAGTGTGTCTGTTTGTAAAGCAAAAGGTCCCACTTGAGCTCCACTCGAGCCATGAGGTTCTCGTTAGCCTAGCGTTGTTAGCGCAGCCTTCAGCAAAAACAGAAACGTGCACGAAGAACATCTTAGTTAGGCAACGTTTGGTTTTGCACTTTGAAGATTAGTAAAGCGGTTTTGCTATCAATGCTATATATATATATTTTTTTTGCTCTTATCTGCCAACACTAAATACACCTCAGTCATGCGGCTAACCAACTCAGCCTTATTGAACCATTTTGGGGATATAAAGATATCAAGACCTAATTTTAAAACTAACAAAGATCTCTTGCATAAACAAAAATCTAAGATGAGCTGTGGGCCGTTTTGAGACTATGTGTGATTAAAAGTGTGTAATTGGTGGTTTTTCTGAGGTAAATTGGGGAAGGCTGTGGGTTTTATATGTGGTCAAATGATCTCAGCAACTGCTTCAGAACTTGTTCAATAAAATTAAATAGTTTTGTTAATAGTTTATTTATTATTAAGTACATTTTAAATAAAATGTACTTAAATGGCATTTCTATGTGCAGTTTGCATTTCTGTGTGGAGTTTCGCGTGGGTTTCCCCCACAAGTCCAAAGACATGCGGTATAGATGAATTGGGTAAGCTAAATTGTCCTTAGTGTATGTGTGTGAATGAGTGTGTATGGATGTTTCCCAGTGATGGGTTGCAGCTGGAAGGGCATCCGCTGCGTAAAACATATGCTGGATAAGTTGGCGGTTCATTCTGCTGTGGCGACCCCAGATTAATAAAGGCACTAAGCCGAAAAGAAAATGAATGAATGAATGAATGAAAAGTGACTGGATGTCATTTTTTGAGAATTAAATCTTCAAGTTTGTTACAATTGTGTTTTATTTTTAAAAAATTGTTTAAAAAAGTCGAGGGAGTCCTTAATTTAGGAATTTTTAGCAACATTCAGAATTTGTATAGTAAAAACAGTCAGATGCATTTTTAAAATATTATCTATCATTTTCAGATGATTTTGTAAAGAAATTCTGTATGATAATCGCATTAAAATGTGATTTTTTTAAAACAACTAGCTTAGCCTTGTACAGGGATTCTGTAGATTTACAGATATTGAGACCTAATTAAAAAACTAATAAAAGATGTCTTTCAGAAAAAAACATCCCTGAGAGACAAGCCGTGAGTCTTTGTGTGAATAAATGTGTGTGTAATTGGTGGTGTTCTGGGGAACAGACGGCAGGTTTTATGGGCTGAATTTCTCTCTGCTTTAACTGCCTGTAATGAGCTCGACACACTGCCCTCCACCACTCAAAGAGCTTGGAGAAAACAGACAGAAAGATGCAGCGAGATCTGCAAATAGGTGCAGGAAGATGTGCAGAGGTCTGTGTGTTTTGCGTGTGTTTATGTGGCACTGTGCAGCCTTGTGGTTTTGCGTGGGTGGAATTTGTTTTCCTTTTTTATTGCGAACTAAAATGTACATGCTTAACAGAGTCAGCTTCAGGCTGCCTTCCTTCCCTTGAACTTCAGAGATGCTATATTTTTCCATAAAACATGCAGAGAATAAGTGTTGTATGTGTTTTGCAGTTCTTTTTGTGTGTGTATGCTGTGTTGAATTAAGTAGCTAGCTAACTTTACTATATTTTTTCTTGTTCTTATCATAATTATATACATTTTTACACTAATCTTTCGAATTGGTTGTCGTTACACTACACAGCAATTGTACTGGTAAATAATAACTATTATTATTGGGCGACACGGTGGTTCACTGGTTAGCACTGTCGCCTCAGCAAGAAATTCGAGTCCCGGCTGTGTCAGTTGGCATTTCTGTGTGGAGTTTGCATGTTCTCTCTGTGTTTATGTGGGTTTCCTCTGGGTGCTCCGGTTTCCCCCACAGTCCAAAGACATGCGCTATTAGGTGAATTGGCCAAAGTGTATATGTGTGAATGAGTGTGTATGGGTGTTTCCCAGTACTAAAATTGTCTCTTTTTTTCTTTCTTTTTTATGTTTCCGGACCTGCTTTCTGCCATTTCTAGGTAAGTGTCACATTTTTTATATTGTTTGTTCTGATGAATTACTCTGAACGTGGAGATGCATGAGGATGTGTGTTAGACCGAAGCAGGAGAGGATCTGGGTAAAATGGTTTTGTGGTAGCGGCTTTTTCAGTGCATGAACACACAAACACACACACATACACACACAGTCAGAAAGCATAGTGAAAGTGGCTTCGAGACACACACCGCACAGACTGCTGGTTTACCACCCGACTCTGACGGCCTGAACAGAAAGAGCACCTAGCAGCGCACCTCTCTCTGGTTTTGGTTTCTGAATTCTTTGTGGGGAGAAAACCAAATCAGAAACATTTCTTGTTTCAGCAAACTAATATAGTCACTGTAGGAAAGTATGTTTTAAATGAACGTTCTGCTACCACTGCTATTCTTCTTTGTCATGTTGCTATACATCTTTGCATTGGTAAACGTGTAAATATGTAGAACTGAAAGGGAAGTGAGTATCTTTGGGTAAACAGAATCATAGCTTTCTTGCTTTCAGAAATGATCCTCTGAGCAGTTTTTAAAATAAAAAAACAGGGCTAAAACATGAACGAAGGAAAGAGAGAGAGTGAGAGAGGCAGAGATGGGAGAGTGATCGCACTACTAAGTGGACATCTGATAAGGCCACTCTTCCTTTAGCAAATCTATTTCCCCTTGAAAGTCTTCGGGCTTAATGTGTGGGGCTAAATCACGTTCATCATCATCATCATCATCATCTAGGTCATGAAGAGCCCCACAACTCACATCCCATACGCCGGGTTTCCATCCTATTGTGAAGGAAATCTTTTCAAAGTTCACAAAAAAATGGACTCACTCCCACCCCCCAAATTTGATTTACAGTTATTCAAACTCTTTTTCACAAAAGTCAAAAACCATTTTAAGGGGAGACACTACAGGCAAAAACATTATGCACTTGTCAATGTGGAGAGTTTGGGCTTTTTGGTTTGTTTATTCAGTCTAATGGAAGGAAAACGTCCAAAAATGCACTTTAGTTGGCACCAATGGCGTAGTGGTTAGTGTGTCGACACATGGCACTCTGGTGTTCACGGCGACCCGAGTTCGATTCCCGCCTTGAAGTGTTGAACCTTACCTTCCCACACTTTCCTGTCTATACTCTCCTATTGTCCTATCAATTAAAGGTGAAAAATAATTATAAAAAAAAGCACTTTAAAGTGTCTCTTTTGTTGCACGTCATAAAATGGTGTCAGTAGATTTCAATAACAACCCATATTCTTAAAAGCCGCTTTATTCAAAATAATTTTTTTCCTCCTTTACTGAGCCATTAATCTCCACTTCAGCAGCACTTACATACAGCAGACTTCGTTTAATGAATCAAACGGGAAAGTAATTAGTATTCGTAATTTTTTCTCTCTTCTATTTTCCCCTGCAGTGTCTTGTTTTAAAGTCAGTATGAAATGGAAGTTAAGAGTGTCCTTTTTTCCTCTATCATGTGATGTATATTCAATTGAAACAGTTTTTGAAATGAGAAAAAAAAGCAGGGTGATGCACGATTTCGTCATTTGGGAACCAATTGGATAGCTGGAGTATTGACGTTGCTAACAAAATGGAGGATGATTTGAATGCCAGTTTGTACTCAGTTGTGGAGGATTAACCTAATACTGAAATAACCGTCAACACCTTCTGCTGCAAAATGTTTTCAGTTGCCCTAAGATGACGAGAACGAGGAGCTAAATTTTACAAACAAAATCATATCATATTAGTTTAAATCAACTCCTCCCGCGAAGGCAGATCAGAAACAAGACACGTACAGATAGCCCCTCCCTAAATGACTTAAAGCTCCGCCCTAAAGGTATTCCATGTGACCAGAAGTGAAGAAGTCGTTTTTGAGGTGGGAGGGAAGGTTATAGTATTTGATTAAAGATTTTGAGCGCAATTTTTATTTTATAATGCAGTGCACAGAAGAAATATTGTGTATCAGACACAACTATATAAATATAAAAATAACATGCGTACATTTTTTTTTTTTTGCTTTCATGCGACTTTAAGGGATTATTATCCCTGAAATCTGCCATTTACAACTTTCCATCACTCATTTTGGATGCGATACTTTAATATGTGCATTAAAACAGCGTGATGGAACCATAACTACGACCACCTTCACTCCATCCTTCTTCATCACCATTCAGCAAGTGTACAGTGGATTTGACTTCTCTTCTGATGGTGATGTGAGGAACGTCAAGAAATAAAAAGAGCTGACGGTAGTTTGCGGTGCTCGTGTGAGTGTGTGTGTGTGTGTGTGTGTGTGTGTGAAGGAGGCAGGCACACCCTTGTGGGTTTCTGTATCTCTCAGCTCTCATTAAAGTTTAATGGCTTCCTCTCCTGGCTGGCACGAGGCTCCACTTTTCACTCAGCGCGCATGCAGGAGAAAAGCCTGAAAGAGCGAGACGTGAGTGTGTGCATACAGAGCAGGTGGATCAGAGCGGAGGACAGGAAGGACTAATGCTGACGCGCTCGTGCTGGCGTCTGGTGCGCAGAGAGAGCGAGACGCCGCTGATGACGCTCTTCACAGCTACGCTCACATCATTGACGGCATTCTGTACTTAGCGGAAGTGCTTTGACTTTTGCTGATTTGCTAATCTGTTAATGTCTTATTAACAGATTAATCCACTTATTAACTGGATTATAAAAGTAAAAGAACAAAAGTGAAACACACAAACAGTTGTGCTACAAAATGGATTTGCCAAAAAGTGACTCCAAGCGTTTCACTGTATTGGTCGAAATAAGAAATAGTTGCCGCACCCAGGCAATTATGAACAATTTTATTAGATTAGGAATAATTTTTATTAGGAATAATTTTATTAGTAATAACTTTATTACACTTGCAGGATTGGGAAGTTTTGCCCTGGCATCTAGCTGAATTTTTTATAAAAATTTATAAATAAATAAATAAATAAATAAAAATTTCCAAGTCTCACAATAAAATCCAATTTTCAAGTAAAAACTTATTTTACCAATACCAAAACTGAAATTAAAAATAAATTAAATAGAAATATTATATATAAAATAATAATATGTTTATATGTTTATAATTATTATTATTAATGACGATAATAATAATGATGATGATGACGATGATAATAATAACTACAATAATAATAATAATAATAACAGCATAATATTTTTTAAAACAAACTAAAATTTAAATAACTGCAAATATCAAAATAAATGCATATTCAAAAGCACATTAAAAATCCGCACACAAAAAAATGTATAGAAACTGAAAAAAAACAAGCCAATTCAAAAATATGAACAAACTGTATGCTAGTTTATAAGTAATTCTAAATTATCTTATCAAAAATATATTGAAACATTGTTTACACCATTTACGACTGACTTTGCTATTTTTCTTAGCATGTTAATTTGGTATTGGATGAAGTGTTTAAACCCTGAAAAAAAACTTTTTTTTTTTTAAAGAAGAGAATACAGTCGTCTTTTTTTCCTCGTAAAGTAAGCCATGCTGCTCTGATTCCATCTTTATAGCAGAACTTTACAAGGCACTTGGCTTCTGTGATAGCGTCACCTGAAAGAGCCTCAGTTTTTCTTTATATCTTCTCCTGCCAATGATTCGCTATACAGAGACAGAGAGGAACGGGGGAGAAAGAGAGGGCAAGAAGAATGACGCTATGTGTTTGTGATGAGCAGTGGCCATAACTGAAGCAAAGTTAGAGTAGAGAAAGTGAGCCTGTCACTTTAAGAGCCTGCAGTTACTCTGCAGAGAAGGAGGAGATGGAGCATCTGTAGTCTGAGCCTGAAGCCTTCTGAACAGACTGATCAAACTACTTACTTTTCTCACAGAGAGAGAGAGAGAGAGAGAGAGAGAGAGAGAGAGAGAGAGAGAGA
>CAIGQW010000259.1:4706138-4724634 GCA_903798125.1 Danio choprae
CACACACACACACACACACACACACACACACACACACACACACACACTTGTCCTCCTCCTCAGCAGTCACAACACACTGTGACCCCTGCACTTCCCCTGGCATGAGGATACACACACACACACACACACACACACACACACACACACACACACACACACACGCAGCCAAATGCACATTTAATAAGTACTGCATTCATTGAGTATTACATATTACATATAAATCAATGCTACAAACCAGCCAATCAATTTGTCCCTTCGGTTAAACTCATTTCTTGGGTAGACACTTGCAATAATACAAAAAATGTCTAAACAATCCATATGATAAATATGTATTTTTAAGACTATTATTATTATTATTACAGGTAGTTTATATTATTATTTTTCCTTGTATGATTTTAAACAGTTTAACATACTGTTTTCTGATAACTAAAATGAAGATATATACTAAGTGAAGTTTCACAAGCTAATTTCGAGAGAAGCACGATATGATCGACTACAGCTAATCCTTATCCTTATGAATTTGGTGTATTTTCCAATGGGAAATTTAATTAAATACTGATCGATATTTAATTAAGCTGCACAGTTTACATAAATTTGAACTATTTTTTTTTGTTTAATCAAATTGAATCAGTCAGCTGTTTCTCCTCTCTATGTGACTTCAGTCCATTTTCCAGCGTCAAAGAAACACAGTGACCAAACATCCCTTTAAACTGAGCTCCCACTTAATTGAAATGCTGTTTATGAACAGAAAACTTGTAAAAAAAAAAAAAAGTAAAATAAAAAAGCAAGAAGCGACTCTGTTAAAGAGTGCAGAAGCCATCAGGAAAGCTTTACAGGCTCTTATCCTTTCACATCCTACTTTAAACAGGAAACGACTCAGACGAAATGGCTTGATGTTCCTCTCGCTGCCATATTGGGTGTTGATGTATGTTTCCCCTTTTTTGCTGATCCCAGTCCAGTTTTTTTTTCCCTCAGAAGAAAGTTATAAGTGAATGAATGGAAAAATAAAAACAGGACAGAGTGTGAAAGAAACGTGGAACAAAATGATCTTACAAAGAGTAAAAGAAATGAACTAGTATTTATCACCACACTTCACCTGCTGATTGATTACTTTAGGTAATCAATCATGTTTGTAAACATTTTTACGTATCCGAATGAGACTATATTTACATTTCTAGTACAATAAGCCGAATATTGGAAGTCTGGTTCAAAGGTTTTAACATTAAGGCCAAACAAAATGGGAAAAAGAACTGAAATGACATCATTTCGAACCTAATCTGGCCACAACAAAGTTTGTTTTGGCAGTTGAAACTGCTCACCAAAGAAAACTTTTTGGGGGAGTTTGTTTTGTTCCTAAACATTTTTGAGCTACCATTGGTCCGTGACGATTTTGAAATCGGTGGGTGTGTAGTAGAGCTGTGCTTTCTTTGACATGCTTCGTAATCTCGCAGTTCCTAGTCAGACAGGAGTAAAACATCAGCACAACAACACCAAATTAGCAACATGAATATGCTAGAAGGTCGAGTAGCAGTGCTGGTAGAGTGAGATGCATTCGCACCTGTACTATCACTCGGGGAAAGACTCAGAACCAGACAAGAAGCACAACCGTGTCACGCCACTTCTGATAAAGTTGTAAATATTGTATCATTCGGTGTCTGTCCACAGCAAATATAGAGCAATGTTACATGCCGCTGTGGTGGAGAAGGCTGCTGGAGAAGGCTGTTTGCTAGATGTTTATGAAACTGTTCTTCTCTCTCAGTCACCATTGTTGTTGTGTTTAGCAGTACTCAAGCAGCATGACATTTAAACCCCGCCTACCACTGTGGCTGTGGTGGTGGAAGGTTCGGAAACAGTATACCGTCACTCAGCCTTTTCAAACTTCATTTTACCCTCAAAGAAAGTACAAAACAGAACTTCGTTTGAAGAATAGCAGGGCCTTTTGAGTCAAAGTATGTGTATCTCTTTTATCAGTTCATAGTTCTGAAAATACAGCCAGAAATAAAACCTTTGCACAATATTTTAGACCTAAATTTTGTAATCAGGCAAATTATGTAAAAACCATTAATAAAACTTATTTTTTCTCTATGTAAGTGCTGCTGAAGTGGAGATTTATGGCTTAGTCATAAAAAATCATTTTGAGAAAATTGTCTTTACTGTAATTGAAATCTTACTGTAATTGAAAATGGACACAAATTGATAAAGTGTGACTAAAGAAACACTTAAAAGTGACCTGTACACAAAAATCCTTTAGGTTGTTCCAACACAAACCAATTAAGTTAACTTAATCATTTTTACAAATTTAAGTGGATTGAACATAAAACAATTAAGTTGTCCCAACCCCAAAAAAACTTAAGAATTGTGTAGTTTAAACAAGCAGCAAATGCCATTTTTTGAGTGTGTATTTTGTACATTTAGATTCGACTGTTAAAAATGACACTTCATCAAAAGCCAAAAGACCTAAAATCTAAAATCTGACAGGCCCAATGTAAAACAAAATGTTATTGTAGTGTCTGGCCTTAAAAAAAGTGCGATTTGTGGAGCTCCAGCGTGAGTGCAGGCATCTCTGGGAGCAGATGCGAAAGAATGAACTCATTGTTTATGGTTGAAACCTGGTGCAAATGTTGGTCTAAAACGCTCCCAGCTGCCCGACTGCTGTTGGCTGAGCGTCTGGCAGGAGAGATGGAGGAGTGTGGCATGAGGGCGCAGGCGGTGTTCATGTAGGCCACTGCTCATCTGTTTGCTTTTGTTGGGTCAGTCAGACTGCAGGCTTTAGTTCACACTGTGCATCGCTCACATCTGGCTTTCAAATCCGATCATGTTGTAAATGATAAAACGTGAGCTGTTGGTTCGGTATGCTCTGTTTACATCAACATAGTGGACTAATTATCAGGGAAATCGGTTTCTGCCTTTTGATTGGTTCTTTCACACTGAAAATCAGGTTTTGTTTGAATTGATTTTCCTTTAAAGGTTTGGTTTGTAACTTAAGATTTGTTCATTTTAGTACAACAAATGAATGTATTTATCTTTGTTGGTATTTGTTAGTATTATTTTGAATGAGCTTTTAGTTTTTAGCTATTTTGTTTTTGTACTTTTATGGCATGTAAAGAGTTCTATCTAGACTTAAATAATTTACTTTTATTCAATCTTAGATTTGGTCATTGTAGTGCATGATCTTAAACATTTATTTTAGTTAGCTTTTTTATTATTTTAAATCCAATAAAAGCTTTTATTTTTGTATGTTTTATTTTGCACACTTTTAATGAATTTTTATCTTGATTTTATTCATATATTTTATTTTTACATTTTTGTCTTGATTTCAGTTTGTTTTTGTGATTTAGATTTTGGCGTTTTATTATTTTAAAAAATAAACAACTATTTTTTTTTCAATTTAAAATTTGGTTTATTTAGTGTATGAACTTAAACACTTATTTTAGTTAGCTTTTTATTATTTTGAATGACCTTTTATTAGTATTTTTTTATTTTTTGTCTTGATTTCAGTTTGCGTTTGTGATTTTGAGTTTTTGATTTTATTTATATTTTTACATTTCTTTATAAAAATAACGTTCATAAGTCATTTTCGTGCATGAACTTAAACATTTATTTTAGTTAGTTTTTTACTATTTTGACTAAGAATAAAAGCTTTTATTTATATATTTTATTTTTACTCTTTGTTTAATGTTTGTCTTGATTTCAGCTTGTTTTTGTAATTTTGTGATTTTATTATTTTACATTGTTTTTATAAAAATAACTATTTTTTATGTCATTTAGTGCATGAACAAACAATTTTTATAGTTAGGCCTTTTATTATTTTGAATAAGAAAAAAAGCTTTTTTTAAATATTTATTTTCCACACTTTAGTCATTTTATCTTGATTTTAGTTTGTTTTTTTGGATTTTGCTTTTGTCATAATATTTTTTCTTTTAAGAATTCTTTATAAAAATAACTTTATGTCACTTTTACATTCAGTCATTTTAGTACATAAACCAATTGATTTATAATTTTTTTAATTACTTTTAGTTATACCACAACCACTCTTTTATTTGGAGGTCTTCAAACAACGAAACAGTTTGAGTCAGAAAATATGCACAAAGCCACATGATGGTCGGTGTCTGTGTGCTGAAGACAAAGGCTCTGCGGTAACTGGATGAGCCTGTGCACACTCAGTGTTACCAAAATACACACCACACAGACCAAAACATCCTGTCCAACAAGCTCGCCAGAATGCAGCCCTGCAGGTGCAAATGCATACATCTGAATGCTTTAAATCGCAAAGAGACAATGAAAAAAGACAGGTGAGAGTAATATGTAAACTTTACTTATAAAACTACCAGTACCAAAGCCTTTATAGAGTCTGTTCGTTTCACTCTGTACCAGAACGAGAACAAATTATACATACAAGTTTATCCATGTTTAAATCTGAAAATGTTAAAGATCTGCTGCTTATAGTTAGCTACAGTTGTGTGTAAAAGTCACAGAGAATCAGAATATATGGATATTTAAAACATTCTTTCCTCTTCAAGTTCAGTTTTATTAAAGATTTTGATTTGTTTTATTTTAAATGTACATAAAAAATGTAAGTAGCAAAACTTTTTAGCAATTTATTGAAGGTTTACAAAATTAGATTTTGTAATCAGTTTTAGCTTTTTTTATTAAATTTTATGGCCTATAAAAAATATTTTATTATAATTAATCAATTAATTAATTAATTGATTGATTCATTAATTAATTATTATTTCCATTTGCCATTATTAGTATTGAATTTCTTTATTAAAATTTGTGATTCTTTTATTTTAAATTTACATAAAAAATACCGAAGAAACTTTTTGGCAACTTATTAAAGGGTTTACAAAATCACATTTACAGGGCCCCATTACATCAGTTTTAGCTTTAGAATTTAAAAAAAAATTTAAATAAAATTTTAGGGCCTTGTGAAAATTATTTCATAATAATTAATTATATTATTATTATTCATTCATTCATTCATTTTCTTTTCGGCTTAGTCCCTTTATTAATCTGGGGTCGCGACAGCGGAATGAACCGCCAACTTATCCAGCATATGTTTTATGCAGCGGATGCCTTTCCAGCTGCAACCCATCTCTGGGAAACACCCATACACACCCATTCACACTCATACACTACGGACAATTTAGCTTACCCAATTCACCTATACTGCATGTCTTTGGACTTGTGGGGGAAACCGGAGCACCCGGAGGAAACCCACGCAAACACGGGGAGAACATGCAAACTCCACACAGAAACGCCAACTGACCCAGCCGGGGCTCGAACCAGCGACCTTCTTGCTGTGAGGCGATTGTGCTACCTACTGCGCCACCGTGCTGCCCATTATTATTATTATTCCCAAATATTTTTTTCTTAAATTCCATTTTATCGCCATTTTAGTATTTGTATATTTCATTTAAATTGTTAAATTAATACAAATTTATTAACAATTTAGCAAAAATAAAATAATAATTTAGGGCATTAAGAAAAGTATTTTATTTGAATTAATTATTGTTTGTTTATTTATCATTTTCAATCAATTAGAAATAACAAAACATGCAATTTGTCTGTTAATTAAAATGTGTACATTTATCAATTTATGCAACATAATACATAATAATGATTCATTTTGCAACAATAATATACAAAGAGCATTTCAGATCTATACATCGACCAAAAAACCTCTTTCAAAAAGCAACGTCTTTTCCATTTAGGGCTTTATTGTATTATTTTCTTTTCTTCAACCTCCCACCTCTCCCGCTCATTTCCCCCGTCTCTTTTCCTGGTGTGGAAAGCCAAAACCCAGGCGATGAGAACAGCAGGAAACACGGCCCTCTCCCCTCACCACTGTCCCACCAGAGGAAGGAGAAACCGAGGCTCTGAGAGCGTCCCACAGTAAAGGAGACAGGGGAACCTTGGGGAGGGCAGTGTCAATGGAAAATCCTGCCTCTTGCCAACTCACACTGGTACATCCTACTCCTCTCTCTCTCCATCTCTGGCTTCTTCTGCTAGTTTCTCACTCAGGGTTTTACTGAGCACAAACTGCATCACAGGCTGGGGGAATATAAAAGCGGAAGCCGCAGCCAAGCCAAGGAACGCACTCTTGAGTCAATCTGGAAAATTATGCAAAGCCTCTTTATTCCCCCCCCAACCAAATGCTTTCCTTATGCGCGATTGTGAATGGAAGTTATGTTGCAGTAAGCATTTCTGTCATTGAAAAGTTGGGATCGTGTCATTGCGAGAAGCACTTCTGAATCGGAATGAATGGGACGGATTGTGGCTACCTTAATGATGTGGCATTTTCATCCATCACATGTTCTGTTGCGATTATGTGAATTGGAGATGGTTCGTCTTTGCATTTTGCACTTTGCGTCTTTTCGAGCCTCTGGATAATAGCATTTTGTAATAAGCCTTGAAGGATTAAGGATGGTTTACAGCAGATCACTTTAATGATAACCATTGGCATCCAGATTAGCTCAATAATGTAAAGTAAAGTCTGTAGTTTTGTGGTCTGGCACTTTAAGTGTATGAGCTGTTTGATTTTAATGGACTCTGATTGGCTGTCAATGTTTTTATTGTTCATCAGCTTGGAAAAAACTATGTTTTGAAAGTGATTCCTATGATAGCATGTCAGTTGTTGTTATAGTTGGTGAATACTAAAATGATTTTTGAACTATAATTGTATTCGTTGACATAATAGTTATTGTTCTTGGTGTGAATGTGCGAAAACTTTTTTCGAGCTTATACACAGAAGATTTGGACATTTGTTTCACTTTGCTTTTATGCAAGCATTAAGCTTTGAAGTGTGAGCTACATATGTTCCTCTGTCTTCTTTTTCTTTAAACATATTCGAATATCAAAGCCACAGATAAAACAAGATGGCACAGAGCACGATTTGTAGCAAGACTCTTTGCGAAATGCAGTTTTGTAAGGTAGCAGTGGACTTGTAGGGGGTTTTGAAATCTGTCACACACACACACTCGCAAATCTTTTAGCATGTGGAAGTTAATATGAAGAAGCCAGTTAGTCAATTGGCTCTATTGGTATTTTTAAGCTTCTTAACAGAGCGTGACCTTTCACCTTGTAGTCTGTGGTTTGAACTGAGCCACAAACAGCATGCTCTGAAATAAAAGATAGATAAATCCCCTCTACTCTGTCATTGAAAGACTTCAACCATCAACTGGGTCCTTCAAAATCCAGGAGGAACAGCGTGTTTCATTGGGAAAGCCTCTGGAAGCGTGGTACCTCTGGACATCCGTCATCTTTTCCATCTGCGGGCTAAATGCTTATGTAACCAAGACAAATATCCATTTTTGTGGGCTTTTGTCATTCAAGTGGGTTTGAATCAGAAAGGCCAGTTTTTCCGGTTGAATGCGCGCTCAAAATTGTGTTAGCATTCAGGAAGGTTAACCGCAGCGCTCAAACTGAATTTACACCCTCGCGTGGCGTCAATGATTTCATCTTTTATATTCCTTATATTTCTCGCTCACTCTCTCGTTTCATGCGCAACCTCATCACACAAATATTAACGATCCCCAGGAGTTTGGGAATGACGTCTGTGTTCGGAACTGTATGCTTCAGAACTGGCCGAGCTGAAGGAGAGCAAAAGACAGGGAGAGGAATAACAGGACTGGATGATAGATTTGATTTGGTTCTGTTTGTAGAGCTGGAGTTTGGCTTAGGCAGACTGTTATGTCGGTTTCCATGGAGAAAAACACTCGCTCTGCCAGACGCTGGAGAGTACAAGAGGGAAAAAAGGAAACAGAGAGAGAGAGAGGGAGAAGGGGAGCGAAAGAAAGCGCAAGTCGGAAAAAAAAGACGAAAGCCCATCCAAGAATTTGTAGGGTGTGGAGATGGACAGTGTATCTCGCAGTGCTGAATGATGAATAACGTGAAGACGCGGGGTCTCGCGCATATTTTTTTTCAAAACGGCCCCCCTAAAATGTGCTAATATGAAATGTTAATGAAACAAGATGAAAGGCCAGGAAAGCTTCTTTTCCTTTTCTCCCCTCTGCCGCTTCTCTCGTGATGCATATGCTCTGCGCATGACATGCTATCTGTCTCTTTTATGAGGTGAGTTACAACTCGCTCCTGTCTGTCTTCATGAATGAGGGATGAGAGCCATTAGCAGAGGGAGAAAAGGAGAGATGGAGCTCAGAGAGGGATGATTGATGCTTCAAGTTTTATTCGACAGATTGAACTGAGGCAAAGGTCAACTTTTAAAGAGAGCAAGGCTCTAGAACCCAAGGCACTTTCATAATTACTGTGTGTTTTAGTGTGTGTGTGTGTGTGTGTGTGTGTGTGTGTGGGTGAGGAAATTAGTTTTAGTGTAGATTTTTAATTTAAGAGGGATTTGGGAGGGTAGATGTGAACATTTGGGCACGTTTGGATGGTAAAGCTTTGTGATGAATGCTATTTTCACAAATAATTTGCCTTACAAAGATTAGCTATGTTTTTTTTGTAGTGAATTTTGCGATACTGATTGCCATTTGTTTAACCACAATTTTACTACAAATACCATGGGTAAATGATGGCTAATATAGCAAAATCATGGTTTAATTAGGTTTTTTTATAGTTAAACTACATGGAATGTCAATGTTTTATTTAACATTTTCTTTTCCTAAAGGCTTTCTAATGACAGTAAAGTTCAAGAGGGTTAAGACAGAGATGTTTTAATAGTTTCCTTGATTTTGGGGACTCTCGTTGACATTTTAAGATGCAAATTAAGTTTGTAATCAATCCAATGAGTATATTTTGAACCGATTCATTTCTGTGATTCAGTTTAAATTAGTTTAATGAACCGATTTAGAACTCTGGTGACAGGTGAATCATTGAAATCCAGTTACATGAATCATTCTTATTGTCTATTTCAAATAACTGATTCAACTATTAATTTGTGTCATTACTTGAATTGTTTTCATAGTAGTTTTTAATATTTTAAATGTTTTATAATAGAATGTTTGTGGATACAGTAGAATATTGCTGTTGAATACTATACATTTTTAATTTGTTGCATTCATAAAAAAATATTTTCAACTGTTTCATAAAAAAGTATTCTTTGTGAATGAAAACCACCATTTCAGAAAGACAAATATCAAGAATTACTTTTTTAAGCTACATATTGCACAGTTGTAGTAGGTGGGTGGGTTCCGATTGGTGATTTTGTATGGGTGTCTTTCTTCTTTCCCAGTCACAGTCTTAAGCTTTCGTTCTGCCTCAGTGAAGACTTTCGAAAGGCAGATTTACATTAAACAAATACGCAGACACACAGATGTACAGTTGGACACGCCTCGGTACTTCAGAGAGACCGAGAAAGAAAGAAATGCCTGTCCCTTTCTTCTTTTTGGGTTTGTGAGCGAGGGAAAGGAATTTCCAGCTTCGTGTCTGTACGTGCACGTCAGCTATCAGATTATCGTCTCAGGGTTCAGGTGTGCTCAGGTATGCAGCGGCCCTGCATAGGACTTGAGCAATGCCAACACCATCATGCCCACTTTTAGAGGCAGGTGCACACAAACAAACACACAGCAGACAAGCTCGCACACATCCACAGGCCTGGCACTCCCTTTAACTGCACTGCTGAAGCAAACAGGGCACAAATCTCTTGACACACAGACATAAGCACACGCTGATGGCTGCTCTTTGCTTGGTGCTGTGTTGGGCATTGCTATAGCAACATCAGCGGCACACTAGAGCTGGCAGGACTGTGTTTGCTTGGATGCATGGGAGAATTGCTCTCGTCTGGACCCTTATGTTTTGGTCAGTGGATTAAGATCACATTTTGGATAGCGCTGCCATTTTTGGCTTTGCCTCCAAGTTTCGTCTAGGGGATGTTTGTGTGTGCGGGATAGTTTAGTCTGCAAAAGAGGTATGGGAAATCTCTCCTGAAGATCAGCAAAGAACCTGTGTTTTGTTTTCTAAAGAAAGATCTCTGAATGTAGGTTACAGTCATTATGAAATCAGTTTTTTTATGATATATAGACGATTCTATTTATTATAAATTATTTGTTTGTGCACATCACGATTATTTGCAATAATATGCAAATCGCATGACATCGGCAAAAAAATCAAGTATTACATTTGTTCTCATTTCACTTGAATATATATCACAATAACGAAGAAAAGGCTATTACACATTTTATTGTGTGTTAACTTTCTAAAACATTTTTTAGAAAATCTGGCCTCTCTAACATTGTGTTGACATAAAATACTTCCAAAAATCACAGCCAATCAGAATAGGTTAATGGTTAATAACTATTTATGTAAGTTGGCAGGGCTAATTAGCACAGTGAAACTAAACCTCTTGTTTGTACGATTCTAAAAATCACAGCCAATCAGAACCGGCTGATGATTAATGAACATTTATGCAGAGAGGCAGATTGGACCAATGCGATTTTCACAGCAGGCGGGGCTGCAACACAACGTATCACAAAACAACTAAATGAACAAAATCTTGTTGCTTGTCAAATTTGTATAGTTGAGAGTATTTATTGATGTAAATGCCTTTGCATGTTATCAAACAATTTAATGCGAATCAGATATGTTTAAGTGCTCTTTATCTCGCTCTTTTGAGTCCTTTACTGGAGCGGCAGAATTCATACATAATAATTCATACAACTTCAAGCAAACGATGCGATAAAAGATCACTATGCTTTTAAGCAGACTCCTTCTGCGTTCGAGGAATGCGAGTGTGGATGGAGTGAATGAATAACTGAAATGTGTTTTCTGATAGGGGTGAGGACGAGGTCAGAGCTTCCTTATTTTCTGCCGTTATAATGTCAGACAGACTTTCCTGCATTGAAACATTCTTCAGCAAAATTGCTCTTTCTGCCACCACTATTGGCACACACACCCCAATACACACACATCCACTGAGGAAATAGTCATCTTCCTGTCTGCACACTAAACGGTTAGCAAGAAACGTGTGTCTTCAGAATTGTGGAGCTCTGGCAGGTTTAATTGACCTGCTCTGGGTTTGTTCTAGGCATCATTTTACCAGGTCAGACTCAGTGTGAAACCAATAGACTCGAAATGAAGTATGTGATCGTAAGTAATCATTACCAATCTCTTAATCATCAAGTGTGAACGCATCAGTTGATTGTTGTTGTGCCAGTCATAAAAACCCAGCAAACCTAACCCATAATGACAACTTTCTGCTTGCTAAAAAGGATCTTTGACTGCACTGTGGGACTTTGCCTACATTAAACATATATATATATTGAATGTCAGCGTTAGATGTGAGGTTAAACAGAGCCACCCAGACCGAGATATTTTTTTTCTCTCTTTTTCTTTCTCTTTCTCTCTTTCAGTCTGTCTGAACATGTTTGCAGTAAATTGTCTCTCCCCTCCGGCAGTCACATAAAACCAATCCTTTTTAATTAAGACCAACTCCAGTGAGAAAAGTGCCAAGCTTTTTTCCCCTTTCCTATTTTTTTCTCTCTCTTTTTTTCAACCACAACATCCTGTCTTTTTACTCTTTCTCTCCTCTCCTCCTGCTGTTATTTCTTCAACACCTCCCCTCATCAAGCAGAGCATTAGTGTCTGTCTCTCACCCTTCATGTTTGTTTTGATACAGAGCAGATGGATTTAGGATTTTCTGCGACCCCCGGACCACTCCATGCTTGTGTTTTTCTTTACATCTATTCCTTTATTCCTCCTCCTCTGCTGCTTTTCTTTTTGTTTCAGCCAAGTCGTCAAACTGTGAGTGTAGATTTGGGGAAGAACTGTAACAACATTATAGAACAGAATATTTCACAGCTGGGAGTGGGAAGAAAATACCACATTTGTATTTTGTAAAAACATAAAACTAATAAATGGAATCTCCCTACAGTTTTAGTTTAAATGACTTTTTTGCATGCTAATATGCTGTCAACACTAAACATTTTTTTGTAAGATTATGTTATTGATTTTAGGTAATGGTCCCTACCTTAAATCTACACCTATATTTCATATTATAATTGTATTTAATCTTATGTAGCTGTCTACAACGGAATTGATTTTTATTTTTATTTTTTATTTTATTTTTTTAAATTTTATTTTATTTTATTTTATTTTATTTTATTTTATTTTATTTTATCCCAAATAGGCATCAAAGCATTCTGCAGATCTGTTGGGAATCCAGCGGGACAGTTGAACTCCTCATGCCCCCTCAGGCTTGCCCTGACCTGGCTTTGGTGATCAGTTGTCCCCTTCTCCACGTGTAGTTTATAGCAGCCTTGCTTTCTTCATCCTGATTAGGGTTGGGGGCACAACAACCGGAATGATGGCTGTAAACTTCAGACTGTTTACGACTCAGGACTGGTCAGTCACCTCTGAATGAACCTACCTAAAACAGAGAGAGAGAAGAGAGCATTCGACCCCAACTTCACCCTCGCTTTTTTACAGGCCCGCTTTTTTACAACCCTCATCGGCCCTTTGCACTCATCCCTCACACCCTCCGTGGTTCTTCCCCCTCTCCTTTTACCACTTTATTTCCGTTTTTCACTGTTTATCAGTTTAACACCTGGTCCTTCCATTGGCGTTGTGGTCAGTGTGTTTTTAAAATGATGCCATCTCTAAACTGTCATAAACATAAGAGCTCTGAATTATCTGACAGGCTTTATTGTTTTTGTATGTGCATGTGTGCATTTTGTACATCGAATGTCTTTTTGGGTTTTAAAATGAAATATAAATTCATATAACTATGTTGTAATATAAAGTAATCTTATAAAATAAAGACAGCAAAATAAAATAATTGAAAATCTATTTTTAAATCTTGTTTCATAATTGGGAATCCTATTTGTTTATATATATATTTTTTTTTAATTAACATACAATAAAATTGTAGATTTGACAGGGGTAAGCAACAGCATATAAAATAGGCACAAAAAAACACTTATTAATGGCAAATCCAGACCACCCATAATAACTGGTTTGAGAAAAATCTAAGTGAATGGGTTGAATTTGACATATTGTTCAACTGTTCAATAATATTGTGTACATTTTGTAATTTATACAGTCAGTCAAGATGCTGAAATATGCAGTATCCTACTACCGTATATATCACCCTAAGCAAGTTAATGAATATATGCAAATAAAGTTGGACGATCTTACACATCCAGTTTTCAAATTTAAAAAAATACACCAATGAGCATTATTTTGATGTCAAGGTGTGTGTAAACCTGATGCACTCTGTTGCATCACATTCGCCCTAGTTCAAGTAATCAGACATTATTGACATTTGGAAAAAAAAAGTGGTTCATCTGAGGCTGCGATGCACTCACAGTGTTTTATGGATTTAGTTAGCGCGGGTGGTGTGACATGTAGCCGTTAGCAGTGGTCAACACAGGCTGTGACTTTAACACACTGTGTCCTGCACTGCTGAGTTCACGCTCCGGCCCTCTGCAAACCAGCAATCAATTATCAGTCTAGCCGGAGCAAGGCCAGGACACATGAGACCTGGGTGGCTGTGTGTGTGTGTGTGTGTGTCTCTTGGCTGGTGTCCACTACAGCTCAGGCAGCTTTGAATGTATGTGTGTGTGTGTGTGTGTGTGTGTGGGTTTGCTCGAATCATGGGGTTAAAGTCAAAACCAACACCTGCTGCTCTTAAACTAGCACATTACAGGCTTGCAACTGGAGATTTTATATGCACACGTGCACCGCAGACCTATTTACACACATGTGAGTGAAACAAGATTTGAGTTTAAGATGCATGATTTATTAGTGCCTCCGTGGAAAGGGTCAAATGCTGCTGGTTATATCAGTATTGCATTTGAACACAGGGTCAAATGCATGTTGATGCCAGATGAAAAACAGAGCAATATACATTGTGAAATCCATATGAATTAATTTGACCTAAATTATATACATGTAAACGGCATGGTCAGAATTGAAAAATGCATTCAGCTAGCACGAGAGAGGCATTGGCGTTGTTTGACAGAAGTAGGACAGGGCATTTGGGCACAGAGTCGCTCTTTTTTTCCCGATGCCCCCTTTTTGTCATCCTCTTCTTTCTCTCTTTCTGGCACACTTTGCAATCCAGCGTTCAGAAGAGGAAGACCTCCTGCTCTGGGATGATAATACCTGGTGGGCCGAATGCAGTTTTTTTGCATCTTAAATTTTAAGTGAAGTTTATTTATAAACTAATTTCGAGAGGAGCACGTGCTTATGATTGACCGCAGCTGGTCCCGATTTAGCTAATGCACAATCCTCCAATCAGACGATTCCTAAATCGCTATAAATAACCAAAGTATCTCACCTTAGCTATCTTCGTCCCGAAGAATCCCCCCTTCCACCCCTACTCCCCCTTTTCCTCGACTGGGCGGCACGGAGGCTCGGTGGTTAGCACCGTCACCTCACAGCAAATGCTTGGCTCAAATCTCACCCGGCCAAGCAACATTGCTGCGTGGAGTTTGCATGTTCTCCCCGTGTCTGCGTGGGTTTTCCCCGGGTTCTCCGGTTTCCTCCCACAAGCCAAAAACGTGCAACATAAGTAAATTGACCAAAACCAAATCGACACCATAGACGAGCTATCAATCAGCTAAATTTCTCTCCATAAGTATTCATAATTACATTAACAAGCGGGGGAGTTATCGAGACCTACCTGAGCTCAAACTCCCCTCTCGCCCCGCAACGGGAGGGAGCCCCGGGCTCGAGGACCTCATGAGCTCAGGGCTCTCTCCCGGGACAGCATGCCAAACTCGCTTTTACATTCAATCATCAGCTAAGTGTGAACTCTTGAAACTAAACTGATCAGGGCTTGCACGTAATTGAGTGAACTTTCATGACACTGATTGCTATATATGTATTTTTTTCCAATTTCCAGAGTGATTTGCATTATTCTTTAGTCCTCTGGTAAGGATCTGGATTCTGGGTTTAAGATACTCATTAAAGAAAATCTGTCTGTTTGGGTTTGGACGACTAATACGAGTGGATTATAATCCCATCTGGCCGTCGCTGGATAACGTACCTCGCGGATTAAGACGCAAGCCAGCAACACACATGCAATCCACCCGGCAAACTGCATCTGTCTGCTTGCCTCTAGGAATCAGTGCACTGTCTGGTGGATTGGCCTGGTTTATGTCACCTCTACTAACCCACACATCAACATAAAGATAGAATCAATGCCAGCAACTTGTATCTGGTCAATTAGGATCGGTTTGTTCAGTGGGCAGAGACATACTTTGTTGATTCCTCACACGCACACTATTGCAACTACAGACAAAATGCCTCATCTGAAGGCTGTGAGAGAAAGTTTTAATTTTTGCGTGTCGACACAGAATGACTTAAATATACCAATTACAATGATTTACAAACATTTTTACTCCAGTTGAGCATAGCACTTTCATACGTCAGTTCTTTTTGCTTAAGCAATGCGTTTTCCCCACGAGTACCCCAAGGCTATGTGCTCTAACTCTAGGAATTGTGAGATTTGTGCTCTAGCTCTGCGCTCTACTTTAAAAAATGTAATTTAATTTTTTAATTCTGCTTTAGCTTGCGGTTTAAATTAAATATTTTGGGATTAAAGGGTTCAACTAGAACTGAAAATTTACTCTCTTTATTCCCACCCTCAATTGGTTCCAAACCTTTTTTTTTTTTTTTCTGTTTCTTTCTTTCTGTTGAACACACAAAAAAAGATGTTGGAAACTGAAAGCCACATAAAATACTATAGAAGTCAGTGGCTATTGGTAACATTCTTTGACATTCATTCTTTCCTTCCAACAGTTTTCCCTGGTTAAAACACTGATTGAGTGATTACATGAGAAGTGAGATCACAGTTCATGTCCAGTTTGTGTCAAACTATGTGAAGTACTACCAACAATCCCCAAATTATGCTAGTTTCAGATTATATTAGTGTTTCTCTTTTTGCATAACCATTCCTGAAGCTTAAAAATGCTACGAAGTGATAAGCTTTCTCTTTCCTCACCGTCTGTGGGAGGTCATTTCCACCCATGATGATGACGAGCCATTTCCTCTCTGATAGGAAAGGGGTTTGTCCGGTTTGTCTGGACAACCTGAGTGTGTGTGTGTGTTTGTGTGTGTGTGGCCTGCTTTCTAGCAGCCACCACCAGACTGTGGCGATATGAAGCCATGCTGTGAAAAATCCCTTTAGCATGGCTCTTTTACAGAGGATTTGTCTGTCTGTTGGAGAGAAGAACACACCATGATTGTTAGTTAGGGATTTAGAGTTGTAATTTAAGCGCTTAGTTCCTTGAAATGGTGATTTCGGTGAGAGGAGAGGTGTGTAGGCTTACTGTAGTTCTACTAATGCTTGTGTTAGCATGAGTGTGCAATGTATTACCGCTGTGCTAAATGTTAACAAAGGCAGAAAGAGTGCATGTGTGTGTGCGTGCAGTTATGCATGTGAGGCAGAAGGCCAAAGAGCGAGGTCTGCATTAGTGGAGCTCTGTCTGGGTCAGCTGTGATTGTGTTAGACTGGGGCCATCTACCATTAATTTGCCACAGACTGGAGCCTGGCTGTAAATGAACCTGGCATTAGCATGCTAAATCACCCCGACCTGCTGGTGCCATCTGATTGGTCGTCATCTCGGCACCCATGTCCTGGTCGGCGTTCCACATTAACACCACTCTGACCTCATTCCAACACCAGCACCCTCTTGACCTCTGGGCAGATTCCAGTCCATTCATATAGAGTATTCCCTATTAATGCAAAACAATGATTTATAATAACACAAGAGTGAGTAAATAATGACTTCTTTTTTTTGGTGGGTGAATTATTCCTTTAAAGGAAGCATCCATTTGAATCTCGAGGATTTACTAAAAGTGAAGAGAGGGGAAAAAAAGGAATGAGGGAGGGAGAAAAGAAAGGAAAGAAGTCTTTGTTCTGTTATTCAGATACAGCTTTGCAGTTGCTATGGGAGACAGTGGAAAAAGAAGAACAGAATATTCTAGTGGAAAGTGCAGCTGCTAAAAGGAGAGAGAGAAAAAGTTGAGGCTGTTATGGTCAGGAATGGTCATCTCTCCCTCTCTCTCTCTCTAACAGCTGTACTTTCCAGCAGAAAAGTGCTCTCGTCTTTTTCCGAGTGTGTTCAGGAGTCTGCTGGGTGCTGGGCAGTTATGTGGCGGCTCGACACTGCTATATTGGGGCCTGCTGTTAATAGCACCCTCTCTATTTCAGTCTCTCCTTCCTGCGGCTGCGGAACGGGAGCGATCGGGCTAATTAAAACCGTGTCGCATCACGTATGTGTGGCGCTCAGGTCCGGCTGGGTCAGCGTCAGGAACAGAGGCCATGCATTGTCCCCAGCTTTCCCCGGTGGTCTCCTACTTTCCATAATAACACTTCCGAATGCTTTCATGACTCCCCTCGTCCCTGTGTTTTCCGACTAGACGGTGCATGCTGGGAAAGACACGGCACACACACGTACCACTTGGGTCATTCAAGTTCATCCTGTTGTGTGTCATTCCCTATTTATGCTATTTTTAACTGCCCTGCTTCCGAATTATTTCTTTATTAATAACGCAATTGTTTCTTCGGGCCACAAGGCGGAAACACGGGGGCAATTTATTTGTTTTATTTGATTTGGTGTTTACCCAAATCGGATGTAAACGGACCATTGATTTCTCAAATTGTGTTGCCTGTGTGTATTATAGAGTTACAAAACGGGATGACAGTGGAAAATGGAACATTACGAAACAGATGGGAAGAGAGAGACGACGCCGTTTGTCATATTTTTTATGCTTCCTACTTATAGGAAATGACTAATCACAAATGAGGGTTAAAAAAAGATTGCTGGTCTCTCAGCGTTCTGTGAAATTACTTCTGGGGAGAAAAACATAAGTTTGAGGATGGAAAGATGTCTCTTTATGTTCACCAAGGCTTAAAATAGATTCAAATACAGTAAAATTTGGGATATTATTAAATGTTATTATAATCAAAAACATAAAAATATAATAAACTTAAATTTTATCATGACTACTCTCTGTCTTCGGTGTCACACAATCTTTCAGAAATTATTCAGATACGCTGATTTGGTGCTCAAGAAACATTTATTTATTATTATTATTGTCAATATTGAAACCAGCTAAAACTAAAATAAGTTATTTCTGTAATTTTTAATAAATAGTAAAAAACACCTGTCTGATTTCTATTTAAAGAAATCTTTAAATAAGTGATAAATGTATTTGTATAACTTTTGAATAATTTAATCCATTCTGAATAAAAGTAGTTATTTGTTTGAAAAGAAAAATTTGAATGACCCCAAACTTCTGAACTTTTGATACTGGGTGTTACATCAGCATGGCATGAGCACAGCAGTTAAATGTCTGTAATTAATTTGTTTTGAAATACCTCAAAAAAATGTCCAGACAGTTGAAATGTCTTGAGAAATCATATCTGTCTCTGTGATGACTGTAAGTGCCACTTTAGCTAATCAGTAAGCATAGCAAATTTGAAAATTAGCCTCAAATTTAGCATGAGAAATGCTAACTGCTTGTTTCTGTGTAGGTTTGATACCAACATTTAGGCAGTTATTAACCATATATATATATATATATATATATA
>CAIGQW010000259.1:4752396-4763006 GCA_903798125.1 Danio choprae
GACTAATAGTGATTTGGCTAATAAATTGATGTATCAAGTATTTAATTAAACACTGAATATGAAAACATAATTATCATACAAAAAGAGAAATTCACAGTTCTCACAAAAGAAATAAATGCATTTTATGACAAGAAATGATGAACGATAGATGTGAGAAAGTGCAGGTTAATTATAGTGGATAACTGTGTCACAGCATGTGTGTGTAGATAGGGTTCATGACACCACTGATAACCTCTTTCATTACCTTAGTGTGTGCAAGTGTGTGTGTGTGTGTGTGTGTGTGTGTGTGTGTGTGTGTGTGTGTGTGTGAGAGAGAGAGAGAGAGAGAGAGAGAGAGAGAGAGAGAGAGAGAGAGAGAAGAACCTCTTAATTTGCTTTACACACATCCAGCTCACTTTGATACATTTTTTAATAGGCCTCTGCGTCTCATCCAGAGAACTGACTGATTCCCCCCTCAATTCTTGTCCTTCCCAATTAATCCTCTTTTTTATTTTTGGAGTGTTTCTCATCTCATCGGGCTGTCTCTCGCTCTTCATATTCCCTGTCGAGAGTGTGCAGCCCACGTTCACTTTTCTAACTCAGAGTCTGTTCATCCCACACGTGGAGAGAAAGATTGAGATGGAGGAGAGACGAGCGCAGCGTGCGGTACGTCCCATGTGACGCATGGAAAGCCAGACAACAGGATTCCTTTTTCAAATCTGCGGGATGAATCTTGTGTATCTTCACAAGAGCTTGTATGCATTACTGATTAAAAACTGAGCAAAAAGCCGCAACTAACCCTGAATAGGTGTAAAAAATGCATGTGAATGTGGTTCGGCATGGTGTTTTTTCATTTGTTTGATAGAGATGAGTTTGACTCATAGAAGACAGACTGGCCAAAGAAGTTTTTTTAAGTTATACAGAAGTTCACCTGAGAATGAAACTTTCAACACAGGCTCATTGGAAATATGTGCTAAATCTTTTTGTGAAACTGCAAAAATCTCTACTGTAAAGTACGAGATCAACAAAAAAAAATTCTTTTCACACTAATGATATGTAAAGGGACTGCAGATGCAAAATACACTTGGCTAATTCTGACACATTGTACATTTCTGTATTATTAAAGAGGACCTATTATGCCCCTTTTTACAAGATAAGTCTCTGATGTCCCTAGAGCGTGTATGTGGATTTTCCACTCAATACACCCTACAAATAATGTTTTATAACTCTTTAAAACTGCCCCTTTTAGGCTTTGATCTTACTTGTGCTGTTTTGGTAAATGCCACTTTAAATTCAAATGAGATGTATGTCTGTCTGTGTAGCGGCAGATTCAAAACAGGGCTAACGTTATCTGTGTAAAAATGTGAAAAGAAGTGTCTCAGAAAAAGGTCGTCTATGGAGAATACCGTGTTCATTTGTGCATCACATTTATAATCCTCTTAGTCACTGACATTATCTTCACCAGGTAAAAACACTAATGGGGGATGGCTGCCTCTGACTCAGGGCTGTTTATGCTAATGAGGGAGAGATCATCACTAAAAGGCAGTACTTGCCCTCTCTGATGACATTACAAATAGAGAATGTCATTGTGCATAAATGTTAATGTGCATTGTCCCTGTCAAATAAACCTGAATAATAATTAAAAATATATTATCGCTTTCATCACCATATTATCATAGTTTATGATTTCTATTTAAATATGTTTGCCTCTATGTCTATCTCCATATGGACCACTTTTCTGGTGTGATCAGTTGCTCACTTTGTACAATGTTGTACTTGTGCTGCAGAGAGCTGGATGATGCAACAGCAGCCATTTTGCTGCAGACATGCAGACCACACACCAGCTTATTGGTGGAGAGCAGACAGAGTGATAGAGCCAGTTATGGCATGAGAATGGTTAGGAGGCCATGAGCGACAAAGGCCAGACAAATTTACCCAGGCCATCACTATACTGGGGCGTTAGGACCCACACAGAGCACAGGTTGAGCACCCCCTGCTGGTCTCACTAACACCTCTTCCAGCAGCAACCTAGTTTTCACATTTGGTCTCCCATCCAGGTACTAACCAGACACAACCCTGCTAATTTCAGCTTTTGTAGTTATTGTAGTGAAAGTAACTTTAAAGTAACACAGGACTAACAATACACATTACAATTATTAGACAGAATATTCTAATCCAGGGGTGCCCATTGCTGTACCTGGGGATTTCAGCTGCAACCCTGATCAAACGCACCTGTTTTAATTACCAAGTGCGTGTTCAGATTCTATTGAGTTGGTTTAGTTGTTTTTGATCAGGGTTGGAGCTGAACACTGCAGGATGGTAGTGCTAGATCTCCAGGAACAGGATTGGGCACGTCTGTTCTAAGCTAAGGGATTACTTTTAAGTAAGAGTAAAAGTAATCTGGAATGTATTACAGTTTGGAAATATCTCACACGCCACTGTCATTATGATTTCATTTTTCTTGAACTTTCTCCATCTGTGTTCCATGGAAAAGTAACTGGTTTGGAACAAGATGAAGATAAGTAATAGCAAAATGTTCATTATTGACTGAACTATTCCTTTGCTTTTAATCATATTCCAATAAATTCTGTGCTTTCTAGTGCAGTGGCTTTTAAATAAAGAGAGAAGCTCCCACACACACGCACACACACACTCATCCTCAAATACAGACATAGAGTCACGCCGCCCCCGTCCCAGTCCGTCTGACGCCCACGAGGCCCCCCTGCTGTGCCTCCTCCTGCGAGCTTGGCTCTTGCTTATTGAAGCCAGTGGGAGGCTCTTTCATCTCCATCTCACCAGCGGGCACCGCACTGCCAGCCTGGCATAATCAGCCTGGTGCTGACATTTTAGCATCTCTTTTAGCCGGTCTGTTATTCCTCTCCACCTGATGTCTCTCTGTCTCACTCTGGGTCACCAGCCCTTCAGCAGGAAAAACAATAGAAACCTGCTAATTTTGTCAGAGCCGCGGCCTCGTGCTTGAGCTTCAGACATGCTGAGATGAGAGAGATGAGAGCTTTAAATCTGACCCGTGTCACATCTAGAGACTTCCTCCAAAGTCCTTTCCTCAATTCCAATTTATAAAAATAGAAAATATTAACAATGAAATGTCAGCATTCCTACTTCTGGTGTAAAACCTGTGTATACAAATATAAATTTCATGTAAATTCATAGGAGAGCGGCACAGTGGCTCAGTGGTTAGCACTGTCACCTTACAGCAAGGAGGTCGCTGGTTCGAGTCCCGGCTCGGCCTATTGGCATTTCTGTGTGAAGTTTACATGTTCTCCCTGTGTTGGTGTGGGTTTCCCCCACAGTCCAAAGACTTGCGCTATAGGTGAATTAAATAAACTAAATTGGCTATAGTGCGAGTGTGTGAATGGGTGTATGTGGATGTTTCCCAGTGATGGGTTGCAGCTGGAAGTGCATCCGCTGCGTAAAACATATGCTGGATAAGTTGGCGGTTCATTCCGCTGTGGCGACCCCAGATTAATAAAGGGACTAAGCCGAAATGAAAATGAATGAATGAATGAATAATTTATTGTTTCTTCCTCTATTTAAGATTATTTAATTAAACCTCAAATGATTTCACAATATATTTTGTGAAATTTCATATATATTCTCAAATATAATCATAGTAGGTACATATTAAAATGGAAAAAAACTTCTAAGAACTAATTTGGGTTAATAGAGCGACGCGGTGGCGCAGTAGGTAGCGCTGTCGCCTCACAGCAAGAAGGTAGCTGGTTCAAGCCTCGGCTGGGTCAGTTGACATTTCTGTGTGGAGTTTGCATGTTCTCCCTGTGTTCGCGTGGGTTTCCTCCGGGTGTTCCGGTTTCCCCCACAAGTCCAAAGACATGCGCTATATTGGGTAAGCTAAAAATTGTCTGTAGTGAATGAGAGTGTATGGGTTTTTCCCAATGATGGGATGCAGCTGGAAGGGCATCTGCTGTGTAAAACATATGCTGGGTAAGTTGGCAGTTCATTCCACTGTGGCGACCCCAGATTAATAAAGGGACTAAGCTGAAAAGAAAAGGAATTAATTAATTTGGGTTAATATTATATTATTAATGAGATTTATTCTATAAACTTATTCATTTATTTTCCTTTGGCTTAATCCCTTATCTATCAAGGGTCGCCCCAGCGGAATGAACCATCAACTATTCCAGTATATGTTTTATGCTTGATGCCTTCCAGCTGCAACCCAGTACTTCCAGCTGCAAACCAGAGCACCCGGAGAAAAGCCACGCAAACACAGGGAGAACATGCAAACTCCTCTATAAAGTTATGATAGCATTTAGGAGAGCTTTTAGCATTTAGCTTTTAGCATTTAGCATTTCCACACAGGAAGTTTGGCCAGAAGAAAAATGATCGTGCCTACCATAGCCTGGTTTCTCTCTAGGTTTTTTTTCCTTCACTTCGTCAATTGGTGAAGTTTTTTCCTCACCACTGTTGCCACTGGCCTGCTTGGATCAGGACTTGTGGAGTTGCGCTTCGGTGGATTTGCTCTTCAGTATTTGAACTTTCAGCAGTGAAACTTAAACCACACTGAACTGAACTGAACTGAACTAATCTGAACTAAACTCTGAAATCTGGACTTTACTAGAACATGTTAAGCTGCTTTGACACAATCTACATTGTAAAAAGAGCTATATAAATAAACTTGAATTGAATTTAATTGAATTTAATTAAAATTTAAAATAAAAATACGGTCATTTATATCAAATTCATTTTTTTCAAGGTAATTACAATTGGTCAGAAAAATAAATGATTGCATTTGTTGCAATTGAAAATTAAGGAGTTTTTAAACTAAATCTCCTGAAGTTAAAACATTGGTTGTTCAAAATTGAATATAACTATGTGAACTGTTAATAAACAGATATTTTTACTTTGTGGTTTATCCCTGAGAAACACATTTGGCAGTAGCTTGTCCACTTGTTTACATACAACTATTGCTTGACTTCAGAAACCATCATGACCGCTGTTTGTTTGTGTGTGGTGAAATCCATCTCAACTTTTACACATCTCTCATTCTCGGTTTCATTTAAAACCAGAGATGCTTTTAGAGTCCTCATTTTTTTCTATCTTTATCCTGTGAAAGCTCTAAGCCCACAGTATGGCAGGATCTGTAACCCAACTACAGGCAGGTTCTCCAGACTAACACGTTCATACACTCACAGCCACAGTGGGAGTTTAATGGCTGCTAACCGAAGCCCAGAGGAGCCGCGCCCTCATACTGTGGGATGCAACAGGAAAAAGAAATGAGTGCTGGGGAATCACTAACTGTGGGAAACTGTTTACTTATCTTCTCCATGTGATCGCTTTCCGTCTGGGATGAAAAACCTCTTAATTGAAACGTTCTAGAGACAAGGTGAACACACAATTTTTACTATAAACATGACATGAGGACTTGAAATATACAGCTACAGGTATGATAAAAACACTAGAGAGACACAGCTAATTTCTTAGCTTCTCTGGATTTACCGAATTAACTCAGATTAAGTAAAATGCTATCATTTGCTTTATTCTGTAAAGGTAACTGATAACTTATTCCAGATTTCTTTTTTTTTATTTTATTTTGCAATAAGTGCACTTATGTTTGTGTCATTTTCAAGCCTAAGCCTGTAGATAAAAACACATTAATAACATACAGTTTGGCCTCACAGTGGCGCAGTGGGTAGCACGTTCGCCTCACAGCAAGAAGGTCGCTGATCGCTGGTTCGAGCCTCGCCTGGGTCAGTTGGCGTTTCTGTGTGGAGTTTGCATGTTCTCCCTGTGTTGGCGTGGGTTTCCTCCGGGTGCTCCGGTTTCCCCCACAAGTCCAAAGACATGCGGTATAGGTGAATTGAGTAAGCTAAATTGTCCGTAGTGTATGAGTGTGAATGGGTGTCTATGGATGTTTCCCAGAGATGGGTTGCAGCTGGAAGGGCATCCGCTGCGTAAAACATATGCTGGATAAGTTGGCGGTTCATTCCGCTGTGGCGACCCCAGATTAATAAAGGGACTAAGCCGAAATGAAAATGAATGAATGAATGAACATACAGTTTGTTAAGGAACTTATGAAATATCTCAAACAATTTTGTGAGATGGGCAGGAATTTCTACATCATGTATAATGTCAAATGAAGATCTGCTGCAAGAAAACACTTTTCTGTCTCCCACTCCTGAACTGTAATAGGCAATACTATCGTGACTATAGTATGATAAGACAAAACAGGTATGCTTGAGCAGTCTGTACAATGGCTGAGAGAGCTCATACACACTACAAGTTAAGAAAACACATACAAGTTAAAAAAACAATAACAAATTCAGAAAACAGAAACCAGAAAATATTAATTCAAGAGTTCACACTTAGCTGATGATTGATAATAAATCTTGTTTGGCATGCTGTCCCGGGAGAGAGCCCTGAGCTCATAAGATCTTCGAGCTCTGGGCTCCCTCCCCTTAGCAGGGCGAGAGGGGTGTTTGTGTTTAGGTAGATCTCGATGAACTCCCCAACTTATTTCTGGCTAATGACAGATAAAGGGATGGCTAAAGAGAGATATACGGCTTACTAAGAGTTGACTATGATGCCAATTAAGAATGTTCAATTTACTTAGGTCACGTGTTTTTGGACTGTGGGAGTAAACCGGGGAAAACCTATGCGAGCACGAGGAGAACAAGCAAAGTCTGCACAGAAATGTCGACTGGTTCAGTAGGGACTTTAACCTGTGACATTCTTGCTGTGAGGCAACAGTGCTAATCATTGGGCCGCCGTGTCGCCCAATCTAGAAAGGAGAGGGAGTAGGGGTGGGAGGGGGGATTCTTTAAGATGAAGATACTGAGGTAAGAAACTCTGGTTATTTATAGTGAGTTAGGAATTGTCTAAATGTTGAATCATGTGTTAGCCAATGCGGGACCAGTCGTGGACAATCATAAGCACGTGATCCTCTCAAAATTAGTTTATAAATAAACTTCACTTTGATAATACACATGCCTACAAATTCTCACAACACATGCAAATACAGAAGCATGCAGCAAATAGTGCAGACCAGAGTGAGAATTACAGGGGGGTTTGGGGGGATTGACCCCCCTAATTAATGCTTGATCCTCCCTGAAGGACATCAAAAGAACATGTATGGTGTAAAATAGTGAGAAATAGATTGCTCTGATCTGTATCTTAAATAATAATATTAATGATAAAATAATAGGTAAATATACATTTGACCACCCCTATAGCGGTTCATACCATTGTGAATGCATAATCGCGCAAATCAGTCTATGTGAGAAAAAATCAATATTCAACATTCTGAAATCAAATCTAGAGCACTGATGAACATAAGTGTTCACAAAACACTTTTCTTGTTAAATAGCTGTTTATTTCTACATATAGCCTAAACGTTATGTAAAATTAAGTGCATAGTTTGCATAGTTTGACCTACAGTAACCTCTGAATTAGCTAATCAGATGATACTGCAGGTCAGAATACACTTAATATTCCATGAAACACTAAAAGATTAAATATGTTTTATTAATAAATTAGATGTAATTTAAATAAATAAATACATTTGATTCACTGAAGCATATATTACACAAACTAACTGCCGAAAGAGTTGAGTCTCCTGATCATCAATGTGTAATTCGCACCCTGGTGCAGACCACAAAGCATTGTGTCAGTCAGAGATCTGAGAGGTGAGTTTTTTGCTTATTTCAATGTCCTGATTGTATTTGAGGGTAACTCTGGAGTATATCTCTTACTAACAATTCTTAAATTCTTCAGATTATTAGGGCTAAAATATATAAACAGCAAGGAACCGTAAGATCAGGACTAGCTTGAATACAGCTGACAAAAAACATTTAGTACTACACTATAAACCTAATATCATCTCAGAATTAATAGGGTTCTCAGTTTATTAGTAGGGTTCCTGTTCATTTTGTGTTGCAGACATACTTGAACATTTGTTTATGTTTCACATAAAGTTGCTCCATGCTAATCTCACTAAAGCAGAACTAGCCGCAATCTGTAAAGTGATATCAAATGGTGTCTCGCTAAAGTCAGGGTTCTTCGATCTACCCTGAGCTCACAGGTCAGATGTCTGACTTCTAGATGTTATTTACCAATATGAAGGAGGAAAATTCCCAATTCCAAGTTGTCTGGAAATGCCGCATTATTCAAAATGAACCACATAAATACATCAATTGCACCAGAGTTTAATCGAACCAAACCTGTCACCCTCAGAGACCAATCACAGTGGGATATCTTTCGGCATCTTTCAGGATATCTTTTTTGATGGAGCCACCAAAGAACACCTGGGATTTTTGGCTTGAAATTTTCCAGCTCGATAAATTATTAAAGAAGACTGGTGTACAACAGCTATTAAAGAATCAGTGTGTAGAACAGCCGTCACTACACCATAGCATACAGGTAAATCAAAGTTCAACTTCACTGCTCTTAAACTCAATGCCAAAGCTTTGTATATGTTGAAGTGGTCAATGTCTGGCATTATAAAGTCCCTTTGTAAAGACCAGTTAAAACAAAAAATATTCAAAATGTGGTTATTATTTTGGTAAATATTTTGGGGGGGATTTTGATCAAAATAGACAAAACAGGGGGCCTTTGAGTAAAATGAATATTCTGAAATAATTGCTTGTGTATGTGGTTAAGTGTGAGTTTATGCTCATCAACTAGGTTCATCTTATGACCTAGTGGCATCTAGGCAGACAGAACAAGGACTGATAATGCTTCAGGTTTGTAGTCATTTCTCTGGGTATTTCCCATCCCATCACTCAGTCTTCGTCAGAATAGACTGTGTCGGGCCAGACATTCAGTCACACACAGGGTCAACTGGAATCGACTGCTGCTCATCCCTCGAGGTCCACTGATCCAATAATGCCATCACTGTTCAATGACACGTTCAAAACGGCACAGTTTCTCATTCCAACAAGAAACATCCATCTAGGTCTTGAGGAAACAAAACAAGTTTGACAAGGCACAACTAAAGACAACTTTTAAAAATCACCAACTTTAAATGAATGAAATATCACTAATGAATTGTTTTTGCTTTAGCCTAGTTGTTGTAATATTTAATTTTATTCTTCATTTATGACCTAAAAATATAATAATAATAATTTTCATTTTCGACTGTCATGTTTAATACATGTATAATTCATTGTTCAATCATGTTTTTTTGTACTTCACATTTCAGAACAATTTGATTTGTTTTTTTTAAATATGCTGCTATTTTAATTTTTTTAAATAGCTTATAGGCTATATTTTTAGTAGAAAGATATGATAAGAGTTCATTCTTGCACTCATCTTATATTATACTCATGTTATATTATTTTTAGACTGTTATTCTGCCTCAGTGCTGCACGTCAATGTCAACATGACTGAGATGACCAATCAAAGTAAAGTTTGTAGAAGCAAAAATGTTTGACAACCATTTTACGATAAAAATGTCAAATTACTGACTGACAGTAATATCAAGTAATGCAAATCAATCAGTTTAATCATTTTCTTCCTTCAAACTTTCGGGTGTTGTTTCGAAAATTGTATAGGACTAATTCTAATTCTAATAACTGAATGTGACGAAGCGATGCATCAATAAATTCAGTTACACACGTAAGAGTCTACGTGTGTACATTTTAAAATATTAGTTCATAAAATATTAGTATTTTTAACGCAAAGGATTCATATTGACATAATCTAGTAAATAATGTGTTCATTAATTAATAAAATCTATTTATGAAATTAATTTTAGAGAGTTCAGAGTGCCTTCAGGTTGTAACAGTACTGTAGCTTTGGAGACATTGAGTCTGACTCAGGTTGTTCTGGATGATGCTGAGTTCAGATCTTTGTATGACAGATGTCAGACTCCTGTGCAAAAGTAAAAATAATGTTTGGAAATGTAAAATGATATTTCCTACTGGGGGAGACACAGTGGCTCAGTGGTTAGCACTGTCGCCTCACAGCAAGAAGGTCGCTTGTTCGAGTCCTGTCTGGGCTAGTTGGCATTTCTGTGTGGAGTTTGCATGTTCTCTACGTGTTGGCGTGAGTTTCCTCCGGGTGCTCCGGTTTCCCTCACAGTCCAAAGACATGCGATATAGGTGAATTGAATAAACTAAATTGGCCGTAGTGTATGGGTGTGAATGTGAGAGTGTATGGGTGTTTCCCAGTACTGGGTTGTAGCTGGCAGGGCATTCGCTGCGTAAAACATATGCTGGATAAGTTGCTGGCTCATTCTGTGGCAACCCCTGATGAATAAAGGCACTAAGCTGAAGGAAAATGAATGAATGAATGAATGAATGAATTTCCTACTGACAGCAAATGACATAGAAATGACTGGTGGCTTAGGACTTTTGCACAGTACTGTGTACCGTATTTAAAAAAAGTTGAATTTGAATTATATCTATATGTCCAGTGATGAGTTATTTAATAATTACTAATTCTATCATTTCAACTGTATTTAAATTGCTTTTCTAATTACTTAAGCAACTAAGTTATTCAAAACATAGTTGAATTACTTGACTAAATGCTAATCCACATAAATGTTAATGCATAGACAATAGAAACTGTAAGACAAATAGGTTTTAGTTTTGTTTAAAAAAAAAAAAAATATATATATATATATATATATATATATATATATATATATATAT
>CAIGQW010000259.1:4763106-4792127 GCA_903798125.1 Danio choprae
ATTTCAATTACACCATATTTCATATATATATATATATATTGGCATGAATTTAAATTCCATTGTTTAATATTCATGTGCAGTTGTTGGACAAGACATTTTTATTTAAATTAACTTCATTTTCAATAATTTATAATTATTTTAATATCCAAATAACAAAAATATAAATATTTATTACTTCTCTGCTTCTCCGAATTGGTATACTTTATATTGTTGTGAACTAATTTCTAAATAATGTTTTTTTTTTTCCTTCGGGGTTTTCACCTTTATTAGATAAGACAGAAGAGAGAATTGACAGGAAAGTGTGGGGAGCAGCAGAGAGAGGGGAAGGATTGGCATAGGACCTCAAGGCGGGATTCAAACTCGGGTCGCCGTGAGCACCAGAGTGCATGTGTCGATGCACTTTCCACTCAACATTGGCACCAACTTTCTAAATAATGCTTCATTAAACATATACAGTTGATAAACGATAAATGTTCTTTAGTTGGAAAATATAATTATTCTGCAAAATACATATTACTCTGCTTCTCTGAATTGAACTGTTGAATTTATGCAATTTATTTTATGACCAATATTTTAGGCAAATATAAGTACTGTAATTAAATGGCCTAAAAATGAAAAATAGTTTCTTACTTTACTTTTTCAGTGGACAAGTAATTTAATCACAATAGTTACTTTGTAACTAATTACACCCAACACTGTATATGAAAATGTTTCATTTTGATCAAATAAATTTTCCTCTATGCACTTGTAGTACCTGTGCCTTCTGAATTATTAATCAGCATGCTTCACTGATCTGATTGCCTCCTGTGATTTGCCATATTACCGTCAATGACAAAAACAGTACTTTGATCTCATTCCAAGACATCCATTTTTTTTCCTACAAGCTGAACAGATTTTCTTTGCAGGATCAAAACATTGCGAGCAGAAACAATGTTTATTCAGAAATAAATAATAACATTAAAAAATGAAAGTGTGTCTAGAGACACTTCAACGTGTAGCTATTTCAAAGATTTAAAAAATGGAGTTCCACAGAGGCTAGCAATAACAAACACAACAAAAGATTTCTGGACAAAACTTTATTTTGGATTATGGGTCTATACACTGTACATCCTGACACTGCAGTATATAAGCCGAACTACTTTCAACTCTAATCTCATAGAGCTCTCTATCTTACATAATAGTCCATGTTTGGGGAGAAGGGAGGTCTAAGGGGGAGAAATTGGCCAGATCCAAGTTGTATAAGCGGCATCAGTAGAAGAAGAAAGCATACATTAATCTCTTACATAAAAATAATTTCAAGAGTTGCAAAGTTTATAGTATATTGTTATAGCAGCAGTGAAGGGCTAAGATATATCGGCATGGGAGAATAAAGAACAGATTAAAACAAGAATCTGAATGTCGGATTCAACCAGAACTGATGTCTTTGATATTTAGTTGAACGTAACAAAACATTGAAAACCTGAAAAATGAAACGTTTCTACTGAACATTGCAAAAAAGGAATAAAGGACTGAATATGCTTGCGCTGGGAATACAACCTTTGAAATAAAACATTTTCTGTCTTTTTGCTTAAAAAAAACACAATGTAAAAGATAACAACTAAGATGTAAGTTTTTTTCTCATTCTGAAAAGTGACAAAAGAAACACAATATACATTTATGATACAATTCTTGTAAAATGAACAAAAAAACAGCTATATACATTGGTGAATTTGTACTTTCGTCGTTAAACTGGCTAATCCTGATCATCATTTATCAGTGATGTTGTTATTGCTGTGTTTTAGCTTTTTTTAGTTAGCAAAAAATGGCTCTTTTAGAAAAAAAATCCACATTTTTAGTTTTACATTGGGAGCAAAGGAGTCTCTGTGGTCAATTTCTCCCTTTTTTTTTTAAATAGAAAACCGTGAACAAAGTGAACTGCACATATCAATTTGCTTGTAAAAACAACTACAAAACAACCTCATCTGAAAGTTTTTTTTTTTTTATGAATGAATTTTTTTGGTCTGTAAAAATGCACAGCCTCTCGCTACTGTTAAGACACTGAGCTTCCTCTAGACCCCATTTAGTATCTTTGCCGTAGCCTGCAATGTATCGATTCAAAGGCTCTTTTTATATCTATAGCAAAAAGTAACCTCTTAAATATATTTTTTTTATTCTTAAAAACAGAGAAAGAAAAGAGTTTATTTATTCCAACATACATTTAAAAAGCTATCTTAGTATAAGATTTTAAATTCTTCTTTACCAGTGGCAATTGGGGCATTAAATTCTGCTATGCATTTTTCTTTTTATTTAACTATTCATAAACTTACAAAGGAAAAATATATAAAAGAAATACTGACAAACTGGCATTAAAACTTATCAAATAAGCTGCGGCTTGCTCCTAAGCAGTGATAGTCAAGTTCATTCTGGCAAAATGGGGTGAGCCAAAAAGTGCCAAAAACACTAAGGAGCTCCCCAAATGACAGTGCAAATGTGACGTCCTGTTCTCTTCATCTGACCTGTCGGTCAGCGTAGAAGCAGGCTCAATAATTGTTCCACTTCTAGAAACCCCAATGGACCTAAAACAGGCACTTGTGGGTCTCCAGCATTGCATATGCACGTAAGGTTTGTTTTTAGCCCAAGAGTAATGCCGTTAATGTTGCGTTCAAGAGCTGAAATTTATTGTTAAGTGGGTTCTGTTTTTCCTTTGTAGTTAAAAACAAGATTAAAATCGCTTTATATTGCATAACACAATAAAAAATTACATATACAGGTTTAATGCCCAATAATGAATATATGAATGGCAGACTTTATCTTTTCTTTAAAATTCCATGCATATGAAAGAAATTACATAAGCTTGCTATTGAAAGGAGAAACATACGCAATAAAATATTCACACAATCTTGAGAAAAAACATCCAACAACAACAAAATGAAAAGAGCCAAAATGTAACATACATTCTGATTGCATTGTACCCAATGTATATAAATCACTTAAAAATATATGTATTTTCAACAAAATCTCTCCCAGCTAAGTGTGTGAGCATTTATTCCACCGTCTTTCATTCATTCATTCATCCTCATCATCTTGTTCCCAGCTGAGAGGAGCACCTGCATTGACATTTAGACTCCCTTTTACCGATCCACGCGTCCTATTCATCGCCTACGGTTTTAAATTTGATTCGAAACCGTTCGAAGCCTGTAGGAATCCTGGACAGTAACAATAACACTTTCGCAACAAATATAATCATATATCGATAACTATGATAAAGGAATTCATTAATAATGTCAGATTGAGGGAACGGCTTTGCGCCACCGTTCAGCAAGCAAGCATGTAGAACCTTTTTTTTTGTTTGTTTTTAAATCTTGCGTTTTATTTACAATAGTTCGTCTTAAACACATGATTACATTGCATTTATTAGAACTGCATATAATTAACAAAAGGTTTTTTTTCAATTGTATACTTAGGAATACTAAAAACGCTCTGAGATAAATGTGTGGGAGAGTGTGGGAGCGTAATGCATTTAGACAGTATTTTGTAATAATGACAAAGTGCGATTCATTATTTTGTAAAGTAAAAAACAAAACAAAAAAAAAACAAAGCGAAAGAAACATTTTCATATTTACATTATAATTTACTTAAAAAGAACAATTTGTGGTTCTTGATAACATGACACCTCCTGCCCTAGAAGCCGTTTTTTTATGCTTTTAGTTTATTCCTCAAAATGGCCCACTATCGTGCCAGTTGTCAACACCTCAGCCCTGTCGTGTGTGACGAGAACAAAACCCCGACCCTCACGGAGAGCAGGGGCCGCAAAACTCCTCGCTGTTTGGTTCTGACCCCCAATCACACGACAGCTTGTTTGTCATTAAAAGAAAGTGCTCATGGCTTGATCATAACACTTACTTGAACTTAAATCTCGCTCCCTTTCAGTAGGGCTGAACTTCTTCACCTCTAGCTCTCCTCCAACGCTCTCCTGACCATCTTTAACGAAGTTAAAGATACAAGTGTGTAACCATTTGTCTCCATGGCTTCTTTTAACCAGCGTGACATGTACATACATATAAAAGAGGGGTAAATTTGAGGCTCTTATACGTTTTTGTTTTTTTTAAATCTCATACACACTAAGTCTCTTAAATAGCTTATTTTGAAGTGATTTTTCCTCAAATGGATGAAGACAATGACGATGATTGCGAGTCCCTGTCTCTTCAAAAACAACGATGGGCGGTCAGCATGCTGTTAAGATCTCCTTAAAAACTGACATGTAAAATTTGTCGTCACCAATTTGTTTATAGAAAAGTCTTCATTTGAAAATGTATTCAGTTTCAGGCACAGTTAGCTTTTGTGCTATTGTCTTCTTTCGGATGGATTTTTGCATTTTTGTTTTCCTTTTTTTAACATCTGGCGAGGTGCATTTCAGTGCTCTCGTTGTCTAACTTCCCTCAAAAAATGTTCTGGTTTTGCGCTGGGTGAGAGGCGGGTGGGCGGGGCTCACCCACATGCTAGTTTGTCATGATTGGGTGGTCGGTGCTGTCAATCAGGGCGGTGTTGATGTGGATTGGGCGGAGTCAAGAGACAGCGAGAGGATCAGTTGTTGGAGTCTTTGGCAAGTGGGTGTGCCACATCTGTGCCATTCTTGCTGGGGCTTTTGGGCCACCGCTGTTCCTGTAGCTCCTTGACAACTCTTTCCAGGTGCTCCCGCGCCTCCCGCTCCTGGATCAGATCGGCTCTCAGCTGCTCTCGGTCTGCCTCGGCGTGCTGCAACTTTACTTGCAGATCTTCAATCTGAAAATACAACACATAAATATGAATAAAATGGACAATAAATCATGCAGTGTCACAAAATGATGCAGCATTGTTTGTCAACTAAATATGAAAATTCTGCCATTGTTTACTCACTCATACTCTAGCCACAAAAGGAAGAAAAGAAGATATTTTGAAGAATGTTGATAACCAAACAGGTGCGTTACACTTTGACTTCCATAGTAGGGAAAATGACTATAGTTCTCAGTGGGTACAACATAATGGTGGTTAAAAACATCAGCAATTTCTGAGTGAAAATGGTTTCAGTGGATTCTTGTCAATTTTATTAGTTATTACTTATAAGTTATTAGTTTTTACTTTTAATTTCACTTTTAGTTATTTTAGTATTTTTTAACCAAATGTTGAAGAGTTATATTGAACTTTAATAGTTTGGATGAATCATGTAATTTTATTTTTGGTGTTTTTTTTGTTTTTGTTTTTTTACATACGTAGGTATATTGCTTTAATGCAATCACCTAAACTTTAATAATTGCAGTTCAGTTGCTTTTTTAATCATAATTTTTTTTCAACTTTATTGTATATGACAGTAGAGTTGATACAGGAAAGTGTGACAACCTTGATTCATTTTAAATCGCATCGATATAGCTAAGTTCTGCTAGTGACAGAACCTAGCTAGCTTCTTAAAAGGCAGCATGTCTGCAGCTAAACACAGACATACAAGCACACAAACACTGGCAGCCAAACATCTCAGTGCTGTCTCACTGTTGTTTAGTCTGAAACATACATCCCTTACAGGAAGTGAGTCGGTTTCCTTCTGAGAAATGAAACGTATCTGATCAGACAAGCGGAGCCACACCCAGTCTGAGTTCATCTGACAGTGTGTGTGTGGGTGGTGGTCATGCGGCATCAGTCGCAGCAAACTTCTGATTGCTTTTCATAAACCCACACTTGTTTATCCCAAACCACTTCCAGCACAGGGACAGTCACTCGGGAAGAATCTGCGCTCAAAGGTCTTTGAACTCGCAATCTTTGGTTTACTAGGCCAGCTCTTAAAAGGCTTATCTTGGAAACAGTATATGTGGTTAAACTGACCTGCGCAGAGTATTTGGCCCTCAGGCGTCCGGCCTCGCAGCCCTTGTCACAGACCCGCAGCTGTCTGGCCTGCTCCAGCTCTCTCTTCAGCCGCATACGAGACTCATTGGCCTCTCTCATCTTCCTCTCACTTTCGGCACGCAAGCGCTCAATCTCCTTGCGCAGGTTCCTCTTCGCCTCTGTCGCCTCACGGAGCTTCTCCTTCTTCGCAACACGGAGGAACTCCAGCTCCTGTGAAAGACAGGGGAATAAACTTGTGATTATTCACTCAATTAAGGAGAGTAACTGCAGGCAAAAACACAGTTTTTTTAAAAATCTTTTTTTTTTTCAACTACACTGAGCCCTAAATCTCCACTTTAGCATTAGTTTCAAACATCAAACTTCACACTTTTATTGATAGCTGTATTCTGAAGGTTTGTACTCTAGGGTTTGTTCATAACTCATTTTTCTGATTATAAACAACATTTTATTCTAGAAATAATTCTGATTTTTCTTCCTGGCTGTTGACAGTAGTTTTTTTTAATCATGGAGTGAGTAAACATTTAAACATTTGACTCTAATATGTCAAAAAAAAATTCAACTAAAAATTTGAGCATGACCTTATTCAATGTTCTGATTCGTGCAAATTGTGCACATTTAATTAAAAATAATGTAATGTTTGCATATTTATAATAACATTTTAGAAATCTTGTAATACTAAACATGTTTGCAGTTCTTAATGTAACCGATCAACTGTGGAAATGTTGCAATATGATATGTACAATGTATTATTATTTTTTTATCATAATAAATTTGTTTTATTTTATGATAAATTAAATAAGTCTTATATATAATGGACATATATAAGACTTATTTAATAAAACATGAGTAAATCCAAAAGTAAATCATTAACCTATTTCTATTTTCCAGTTAATTTAAACAACATAGGAGTGGCACCTTTTTCAGTTTCATTTACTCTGGCTGATCGTGTGAAGAACATAATGAAAGTTTGACTTTGCACTTGTGCTACAACAATTTAGTGCTGTGGATTTCAGTTGTAATAAAGTTAACTGAATATATGATCTGTGCTAGTGCTGTTAACTTACATAAATTGTTGTGTTCAATTCATTGGTACAATTTACATAATAACATTGGTTTTTATAACAACCATTTCCCTTTTGTTATTACATGTCTCCGCATGTGTACCTGCTGGAGGCTCCGTTTGGCCTGTAA
The DNA here is from genome assembly GCA_903798125.1 of Danio choprae. Classification (NCBI taxonomy): domain Eukaryota; kingdom Metazoa; phylum Chordata; class Actinopteri; order Cypriniformes; family Danionidae; genus Danio; species Danio choprae. Next base: position 4,770,151 of record CAIGQW010000259.1, read on the forward strand.
TGCAGATCCGAGCTTCTCCTCCTGCTTTACTCTCATCTTCACGATCTCATGCAGAAACTTCTCCTTGGATTCTTTTGAGTCCAGGCCGTTGTCCAGCGCCTGTCTCAGGGTCTCCAGCTCTGACTCAAGGTTAGTCATGGCATGTCCCTCCCCTCCAGACAGCAGGGGGGCCTCCGGGGGTCCGGCGGCGGGTGTCACTACTGCTGGTAAAGTGGCCACGGGGCCGGATGGAGAGCTCAAGTCCTTAGCTGAGCTCGAGGAGGGAAATGACGGGGAGGAGAGCGAGGAAAGCGATGACGTTACTGAAAAATAAAAGAGAAGAGCGATTCTGAGTGGCCAATCAGACTATAGCTATGCTTCCAACCAAACTTGTGAATTATCTTAAAGGGATAGTTCACCACAAAATTTATCATTTACTCATGCTTCAAACCTTAATGGTTTTCTTTCTTCTGTTGAACACAAAAGAAGACATTCTGAAGAAAGATGGAAACCTGCAACTTCTATAGTATTTGTTTTTCCTACTATGGAAGTCAAATGTTACAGGTTTTGAGCTTTCTTCTAAATAATTTTCCTCATAAATGTTTGGAACTATTAGAGGGTGAGTAAATAGTGAGTGCATTTTCATTTTGGGGGTGAACTGTCTCTTTATTACACATTTAATAATGTCTCTTTAATAAAGCATTTGAAAATAAAACATTGTTTCCATCCAGTGTGTTTCAATGTCACTTCCTGGCAAACTAGCATGATATATGAATAATAAAAATGATAATTTCTGCAAGCTGAAAAACTACATTATGCAATTTCCCCTCCATTGTAAATAGGTTGCAGCTCAGAGCAACTTTGTCATGTTATCTTGCATTTGGAGTCCAGGACCTGATGTTTGTCAAAATAACTGTCTTAAGACATTTAAAGGAGGTAATTGTTCAAGGTATTTTGCTTGGTTCATTGTTTAGTCTACTTATCCAATCACATATTATGCTGAGGCAAAAATCACAAGATTTTTTAATGTGCATCAATGAAGTTTATGCACATATATTTTTAATGGCATAAAAATGTATCCTATACATTTGAGTTTATTATGGGCATCTTGGTGTTTCCATTCAGTCATTTTTTTATGGAGTATCTTAAAATGCACATAAAAATAGGTGGATGGAAACGTAGCTTATGTAGGCTTCACTGGTTTGTGTGTTGGCAGCACTGGGAGTTTTTCAAGCACCTGTCAAACGCACAAGATGTGCTTTAAAATGAGCCGTAAAGGATGAGGAATGAAAGAGGCCTCATTGATTTTCTGCCGCAATCACACAAGCGCTGTTACCGTTCTAATCCACCTCTCTCCAGAGCGCTCAAGGTTGACTGGAAATGAACTGTGTGCAAATGAAGTGTGAACCAAATGTTAATGTCTTTAAAGAGCACTTTTGTTTCACGACACGGCAACAAAATCGGCTGTCACAGTTGCTTCTCTAAGAAAGTCTAAAAGTAAATCTAAATGCAAAACTAATACTAATACTCACACATGTTAAATGAATGTGGCATTCCTCAACAGATTTGGAAGAAAATAAATTGGACTAATCTCATAGTTTGTAAAAGCTTGAGCAAGGTATTTCAGAGAGTTTAAAAGCAGAAAGGCACAATTTCCTCAAAACTATTTTTTTTCATGTGTAAAAGTGTCTAAATATTGTTTTAGCAACTTTTTAAGCATATTGAAGGCAATTAGGTTTATCAGCTTATATGTTCTTGATAATAACATACTACGTAACGTATACTGTTAGGGCTTGTGATATTACTTTATAAACGGTAATGTTTATTTTGTCCCATAGAGTTCCACATATTTTTTATATTTACATTTAGATATAGATATTTTAATTATATTGATTAACTATATTTTAATTAATATTATTATTGTTAATTAAAATATGGCCTCACAGTGGCGCAGTGGGTAGCACGTTCGCCTCACAGCAAGAAGGTCGCTGGTCGCTGGTTCGAGCCTCGCCAGTTGGCGTTTCTGTGTGGAGTTTGCATGTTCTCCCTGTGTTGGCGTGGGTTTCCTCCGGGTGCTCCGGTTTCCCCCACAAGTCCAAAGACATGCGGTATAGGTGAATTGGGTAAGCTAAATTGTCCGTAGTGTATGAGTGTGAATGGGTGTGTATGGATGTTTCCCAGAGATGGGTTGCAGCTGGAAGGGCATCCGCTGCGTGAAACATGTGCTGGATAAGTTGGCGGTTCATTCCGCTGTGGCGACCCCAGATTAATAAAGGGACTAAGCCGAAATGAAAATGAAAATGAATAAAACTTTACATTCCCCATTATATTAATGTTCTAAGAACGTTTTCCTAATGTTCCAATTAAGAATCAAAACATTTTATTTGAACGTTAGAACGTTTATTAATTACAAATAACATTAAACATTCTACAACATTATGCAAGAATGTTTCTTGATAACTTTGAGAGAACCTTTAGAGAACGGTAGCCAAAACTACAAGAATGTTCTCTGTTAGCTGGGTCTACATTCAATTCTTACACTGTTTTGACTGTCAGGTGAATTATTATATGAGAAAATGTAACTAACATCAAAGCTGCTTTTTTTTAAGAGTCATTTCTCATTTTATTCAGGAAAAACTATCATTAGATAATTTAGAGAAAATGTACAATGTAAATCTTTGGGAAGTAATTGTACAATTTTAAGTTAGGATATTGTGATTACTGACATTTAATTAAATCATTAAATAAAGTCCAGAATAATTCAAATGTTAAAAAAGGAATGTGGTCAAAAATAAATCTGATGTCATTGGGTCCTACAGTCTCCTGTTATCCATTTTTGGGTGGACTATCCCTTTAATCTAGCAGCTCCTCTGAGAGCGATCTGTCAGTCTAGGGAAAATTGCACAATTACCGTAATTAGCATGTCAATTGATTATGCGTTCAGCCCTTCCTAACTGTCATAATTCATGACAGCACAATATCTAATCGATTCCAAGATGAATGGGCGGCTGTGTCTCGTAACTGAAATGAAAATGAATGTTAAATACACGCTGTCTGTTCTTACAGACGATAAATGCTGCAGTTCACTTTCAGGTCCTTTTACCCCAACTGTCAGACGGATATATCATGCAGACAGACTTCCTAAGCGTCGTCCAATGACTGCAGAGTACTCTAGGACATTTTGTACTCATGCGTAACTATTTGTATGATAACATACATGTTTCCTCATTCTGTGTATGGCATGATATGAATGCGAACTGTGTCTTTTGTCTTGTGTAAGAGCTGAAACGAGCATTATTTTTGGAAGCCCTGGTGCTGGAGAGAGAATCGTCCACAGCAATCATCTCTGCACTATGGGGCACCACAGATGGCTCTCATTTTCTCCACTCATCCCTTCAGCTCTGGGGAGGTGGATGCCTTCATTTGAGATGGACAGATAGAGAAAAATACAGAAAATGAGAATGATGTGTCCATGACCGTCTTGTCATCGTGTTCGGTTATGTCTTTTGAAAAAAGAACAATGGGAAAGCATGGTTCAGGGCACAGGGTATGGAGGGCTGGGGTGACATCTCAAGGTTTTTTTAATTTTCTTCTGTCAAAGCAGTTTGAAAGCTGCATTCTCTCGTCATTCGGATAAAATGATGCATTTTCAGCATGGGTCAGGTCTATGAATGACAGCTGAAATAATTTTTGCTTGATTTCTGTTCCCCAGAGGGACAGTGGGTGGCGTGAATAAACTAACATTGCTTTAAAAAACAGAAACGAAATGGGATAATGAAAGAAAAAAAGTTGACACCCGTCCCTGACTTTAGACTTTAAGCATAGCTGAAAAATTGCCTCCTATTGCCTCTTTTTTGTGAATATTTATCTAAATACACAGAATCTTAAAGTGAGGTCTTATAAGGACTAACATAAATGTTTTGGTAAATAATAAAAGTTATAATTGTCAAAGCAAGTTGCAAGAGCAAACTAGAGCTGAGGCAGTAGCTCTTTATTCCAGTTCCACGAATCAATAATTTAAACAAAACGCTACTATACGGCACAGGAGAAACAGCAGAAGCAACATAACCAACAAGAACATCAACAACCAACAAACTGATCTGAAACACAAGCCATTAAATAGAAGGAATAATTAATAATTAAAATGATAGATTCACTAATAAATTAGATGGAAAATTTAAACATGAAAGCAAAAGCTGCTTTTCCACTATAGTGTCGAACTGACCTAAGAACCATCAGGTATGGTTCCAGCTGTGCTTCCATGTGAGACTGGTATGGCAGGAGTACAGTTCTCAGCCTGGAATTCTAGACACGGTTAGACAACCTTGCTGGGCTGGAGTGCTTGTGCATATTACGCTACCACATTTGTCTGGATGCCAGTTTCTCCATTGGTGGCTAGGCAGAAGAGCGCTATTTATTTATTTATGCTTTGTTATTTGACTAAGTAAATATAAGAAAAAAGCCCTGAAAACAGAAATATTCTGTCATAATCCATTTCGCTGTTTACATTACACTTATTTGACCAATTATGGCAATGACTGACACATTTGCATTGAGTGTTGGGTGTAATTAGTTACAAAGTAATTAGTTACTGTAGATTACTTTTTCGCAGAAGTGTTACATTTTATAATAAAGCTAAAATGTTCTGTTTGGCTCAGATTTAATGAATTAAAAGAGTTTACTTTTAATTGTCTATGCTGCGTTGAGATTTATTTTCAGTGCATTTATACGTAGAATTTTTTGTGTTTAGTCATGTAATTAAATAACTTGAGTAACTGAGTTACTTTTCAAACATTGTAGTTCAAATGTAATTAAAATACAATTTAATGATATAATTAGTAATTAATTACTTTTTTTAGTAACTTACCCAACACTGTTTGTATTGTAGTTCTATGGTCAGCACCACACTGGAAAATGAACCCGTTTCCGTGCTGACTGGACTGGATCAGCACGAAATGGAATGGCTGCTAATGTGTTCAGAGAATGTTTTAGAAGAAAAGACTATACTCTTTCCAATTAATTGTCATTTAATATCAATTTCTGAATGAAAGTTATTTTTACACCAGATAGATGGATGTATATATAGACATATTATCTATATATTAAAAGAAAAGGGTCAAAGATGATCTGTCCTTTTACAAAGTCCAACCAAAAATTGGTACAAGACACAGCCTGCAGTCAGTGCAAACACAGTCTGTCCAGCCTTGCAGTTCTTTAAAGGACGGATCAGCCTGGCAGATCACCATCATTCCCTTCTGGAGGGAATGATGCCAGGTCCCCTGCCATGTCGGCCCTGATCACAGGAGGTTCGCCTGGGGCTGCGGGCGGGTCAGAGAGCTCTAACTGGCACTGGGAGGAATAGCAGGCATCCCTGGGGCCCAGGAAGGTCCGGTGAGGATCAAATCATAAGAGATACTCACAGATGCCAGCTTGTTCATGGAGGGGGCATAGACTGCAATCACAATCCCCCTGGCATGACCATAGGCATTTTGACGGGGCACCAAGCTGCTCCATCTGTCCCAAAGAATCAAGTCCCGCATTCAGAGCAGAGGAAGGAGCTTAACTAACATGCATTTTCTGAGACGCATCAGATTCCTCCCCTCTGTCTTCTATGGCGGAGTGCCAGTGTAGCACTAGGCCTGGCAGACAGGCCATGACTGAGGGCGATGCCCTATGTTACTGGTTCACAGGAATCTGCTAACAAGTTCACAGAGCAGTGGGGATTTGTTCGATATTTATGGTGCAAAATATATACTTTTTGAAGAAGTGAATGGGCTAACAATGAAAATGAATGTTGTATCCCATGGCCCATGAAATTACAGTTTTTCTCGATTGCTAAGATACATTTCTTGAAAGTTGCTCTCCTTTTCTCTAAACTGTGAACACAAAACCCAATTTTTAAGCTACATTCACAAAACCTCAGACTCTTCTTGCAAAACCAAACTTTCACCTCAAAACAGTTCAATCTGTGCTCAAAACTGAACTATGTTATCAAATCGTGCCCAGAGTCAATCAAAATAAAAAAAAACTCTACTAAACAGCCACTAAACACTAGAAAAAATGAGCACAATGCTCAGGACATGAAGCTGGAGAAACAAAAGTTTGTTCACTGTAGGCTAAATGCATGCTGCAAAACAAAGAAAACCTGTGCGTTTAGCACTTGTACAAAAAGCCAAAACAGAAATCTTGTGCATTTACAAGTAGCACTCGTAAAAACAAACAGAAATCTTATACGTTTGCCACTTGTGTACAGTAAGCCCATGTAAAAATAAAGTACAAAAATACCATGGACAAGAACATGGTGAATCACAGTAGCTCTGATTTCATCAGATATTACTGTTCTTTGTCTTCGCTGACCACCTCGACCTCCTCTCACACAAACTCTTCCTCTCAGATTTCTATCCATTGTAGGACCTCACAAACAAGTGCTCTCTGAACTGGCTTACTATATATGTTCCCTCACATCATTAGCCACAAGTGTGATAAGTTTTGGGTTGTTGTGTTCAAGTGGTGACACCTGTGCTTTAGTTGTGTTTGACTTTTGTCACTTGTGCTCACAATTATGCAGCACTGGTGCATCACAATGAAAATATGTTGGCAAGTTGTGTCTAAACAGGTGAAAAGTGCTTATGGTTTTGCCAAAAGAGTGATTGATTCAATTAGTGGGTTCAGGCAACTGAGCATTTGGTTTGGTCAATAGGGTTTAGTGTTTAAGCAATTGAGAAAAACTGTAAAATAAAGTTTTTTTTCGATGTTAGTGTCAGTATTGTTAGTTTTTAAGATATCTATAAGCTAGTGTCCTTCAAAACAGTGACAAAATTCGCGTTTAGGAGATATAAAACTGATATAAACATGTAAAGCTTGTAGTTTGTCACTTCTGCCTAAATGGATCAACGGTTTTATTCACGTCACCTCATCTCATCAAATCATAACCAATCAAATGCTCTCTAGTATCTGACATGTCCCCTTCAAGACGCTTTTCATTTGATGCACTTGAGCTCAACCATTCTCACTGTGATAAAACAAAACACTATTGGCTGTTTTTTTTAAGGGGAGGAGCTACATTATGCCCCACCTTCTCCCCTTCTCTCCATTTCGTGTTTCTGTTAAGATTACGTCAAACATCAAATAAAAATGCATATTTCAAAGCACTTCATGGGACCTTTAATATATATCAGGAATTGTTTCTCCAAAATTTAAATCCTATCATTGTATCATACCTTATGTCATTCCAAGCTTTGAGTTTTGTGGAAGTAGAGATATTTGTATTAATTCATATGCATTGTTAAAGGCCACTCACAGTATGTTTAAAAAATTACATAATAAATACACGGGCCACACGGTGGCGCAGTGTATAGCACGTTCGCCTCACAGCAAGAAGGTCGCTGGTTCGAGCCTCGGCTGGGTCAGTTGGCGTTTCTGTGTGGAGTTTGCATGTTCTCCCCGTGTTGGCGTGGGTTTCCTCTGGGTGCTCCGGTTTCCCCCACAAGTCCAAAGACATGCACTATAGGTGAATTGGGTGAGCTAAATTGTCCGTAGTGTATGAGTGTGAATGGGTGTGTATGGATGTTTCCCAGAGATGGGTTGCAGCTGGAAGGGCATCCGCTGTGTAAAACATATGCTGGATAAGTTGGCGGTTCATTCTGCTGTGGCGACCCCAGATTAATAAAGGGACTAAGCCGAAATGAAAATGAATGAATGAATAATAAATACACATTATGTGTACTGAAATACCAGAGACTGTTTAAAGAACTTCATAGTTTGTTCAGACAAATTGCATTATATGATTAATACCATATACACATAAGTGGTCTCATTCTGTCTCTTTCCTACCTTTATTAATACTGCATTCTACTACTGAATGTTCGTAAATGACCTTTAACTCCAGTTATATATCAATTCTGTAGTCTTAAGCCTTTTTGCAGATTTTTGTTTGTTTTGTGATCAAGTTGTCATTCAGCTTCCGCTGGTTGGTGAAATGTTATATAAAGGCGTGTTAATTCCAGCAGGAAAATTAAAGCAGGAATTCTGGGCTACTAGTCTAACAGTGAAAACGCAGCTTGATTTGGACCTCACTGCTCTCATTGTCTCATTGTTATCCCCTACTCACACTGGTTTGATAGTGGACCAAGACTATTGGAACACAAGCAGTTTATTATTATCTTAACAGTCATACACACATACGCACACATATATATTTCAGCTTCATCCAGGTGGGCAAGATGGAGCATGTCATGGCTTGGAATGCAAATGTAACAGAGCAAAAAAACATGTTTCTTTTTTTTTCCAAGGTTATGAGTGTGTAACACCATTTACCACCCAGAAGCGCTGGGCTGTTTCTTGCAATGTTTTTTTTTTTTTTTTTTTTTTAAGCTGCTGTCAAAAATGACCTCAGCTTTAAGGTAGCTTTAATGGAATATTTCAATAATTACTGTGGGAACATTTGAATGTTTTTTAAACTGATGTGGCCTTGACAGTTTCCCAAAGAATGGATGATTACAGTTTTTCTCAGTCGCTTTAGTACAATTCTCAGATCAGAATTGAAGTTTGCAAATATGTGTGTGCATTTCTCAAAACAATTTGTACAAACAGCAAAACACTATGGATTTCGTGCAAAAGCCTGTAACTTGCTCAAAATCTTCAGTTCATCTCTCAAAACTAAGTCTTTATGTCATTGAACATGTCAGTGCCATCAGAATGTCAAGTCCTTGTGTCATTGTCTACGAACAAGACAGTCAAATTACTTAGTCATGTTGTCAATATAACTGTGTACTTTAGAGGGAGGTTCTGATGTAAACTATGGCTTAAGTTTTGATGACAATTATTGTAAAATGTAAGTTACACCTTTTTGTTTGATTGCAAGAGACTGCACAAGATTCACATTTACACTTTTATTGTTTATATTGTAATTTGTTGACAGACCATGTCATACCAACATAGAAAAAACCCACTGCAAACAGTAACACAAAGGGAAAAAAAAGATAGGACAATATTCTGTACAACAGTACAGTAGGAATTGGTGTGGTCTTCCTACATCTCTTGTCGTTCCTGTATGTTAGGCCACAAATTCTATATACAAGACATAGAACATTGTGTTGTGCTTCAGCCATATACAGTATATACTTGCCCATTGATTGTCAATGAGATGCACCTTTGTTAGAGGAAGTCAAGTCACCTGAGAGCAATTTACCAATTCAGGACAGATTTAGAAAAAAACATATAATGGAGATGTATAGAAATATGTTTGTCACATTATGACAACTTGGTCAACCATTTTGCAGTTAATGACTTATACGATGAACTAATGACTTGGTGTTTTGAGGAGTAAGACTATTGCACAGTGAACTATATAATACATTTTGATCAACATGACATAAACAATTGATAATGTAGCAAAGAGCAGAGAATTGTACATAATCATTTGCATGGATGTACCAAAGCAATTGCAACTTGTTCAAAGAAGTGAGAAACTGCTTATATGATGTGCACAAGTGACATCCTGATGTGAAGATTGAACAAATAGTTTTGAGAATTTCATTCTAATCTGAGAATTGTACTAAAGCGACTGAGAAAAACTGTAAATGTCTCTGTTACAACACGAGCTCTTGGCCAACTATAGAGGAGAGAAGGAATAACAAACTCAGGCCACTGTAGGGTGAGTTTATCTGTTGTTGACTGAAATATGTCACAGGTGGAGTATTTTTCGCACCTCCTACCATCACAATATGTTAATAATGTACAAATGCAGATGGTCAAGTTATATTGAAGAAATATATCCTTATTTATAAGTTGCTCCCATTTGTATTATAGGCTAAACCACAAACCTTGTCCATTTTGTTGCTGTTTTATTTTAAAGCACCCTATCCCCAAAAAGTGTATATGATGTTTCAGCTCAAAGTGTCATACAGATCATTTCTTATACACTGTAAAACATATGTAAAATTTATAGTAAAAAAATGGCAGCTGTGGTTGCCAGAATAGAAACTCTAAAATATTTTTGTTAAAAATGACGGTGAACTGCTGTATTTCATTAACTGATACATTTTTAATACAATGTTTTGATATACTAACATCTACACATTGTACATTCGTTAAACAAACAATCAGGTGGTGATGAGCCAATGAACATCACAAACAACTTAATCACAACCAGAGAAACATGCTAATATATAAAAGGTCCACTATGTCATTCTACCAAACACCATCATAATAAAGCATGACACCAAAGTAAAAATAAAAAATGAAAACAAAAACTTTTGCTTTCACTGCAAGCAAGGAAACTTATTGTTTATCAAGTAACAGATTTTACTGTAAAAATAATAGCAATTTTTGCTGTTAATGTCCTATGTAAGTTGATCAAAGAAAACACAACACTGTTTTCCCCCCTGCCCCCCCCCCCCCCTACCCCCTTCCAGAAAAGGTTGGAGCCTGTCCATTTATCAATAACAAACAAAACACCTGCATGTGTTTCAAATGCTTGTCAATTTAAACTCTGAATATACAGTTTTCTGAGTGGGTGCACAGACAAAGTGAATACAGTAAGCTGACTATTAGATGGCACGTCATGCGAGTATTAGGAAAAAATCTCTTTCAAATACAGACTATCTTAGGTCTAAAGCACATTAAAAAAATCACACAAGCTCACACAATGTTGGTTATGTCTGTGTAAAAAAAAAAAATGGGGAGAAAGTCACGTGTATTAATATATTAGATGTGTGAAAGAGAGTATCTTGAATATGAAGCCACTACTAAAGAACACTACACACTCCACTACACACTCAACTTGGAATTATTTAAATTCAGGATATTGTGACATGTATATTCCCAGAAGAAAACTCAGGACTACAATCGAGGTATTTGAGGGAGTTAAACAGTGCTTTGTGATAAAAAGAACAACTCCCTTTAGAGTGACTTTCATGCTCAAGCGTCAACATTACGCACTAAAGGAAGTTGAACGTGTAAAAAGCATAACAGGACCTCTTTAATATTAATATATTAAACTCTGATGCACTTTTTAGAATTCTTTGATGATTATAAAGTTCAAAAGAACACCATGTGAAGCAGAAAACTTATTGCAATATATATAAATATTGCAATATGTCTTTATAGTCAATTTTTATCCATTTAATACATCTCTGCTGAATTAAAAGAAAAAAATCTTACAGACTTTAAATGTTTGAACTGTAGCCAATATGTACAGTTGAAGTCAACATTGTGAATCATTTTTTTCTTTTTCAAATATTAACACCCAAGTTATGTTTAACAGAGCAAGGAATTTTTCACAGCATTCATTCATTCATTTTCTTTTCGGCTTAGTCCCTTTATTAATCAGGGGTTGCCACAGCGAAATGAACCGCCAACTTATCCAGCATATGTTTTACGCATTGGATGCCCTTCCAGCCGCAACCCATCACTGCAAAACACCCATACACTCTCATTCACACACTGTCAGTGTTCTGTCCTGTCCATGTGTCATTTGTTTTCGTCATGTGATTCCTTTGTCCTTTTCCCGCCACCGTCAGTGGTCATTTGTCCCACCTGTGTTCATCCCTTGTGTGTCATTAGTTTATTCATCCCCTTATCCATTTATACCCTTTTGTCTGTGTCCTTCGTTGTCCGGTATTTTGGTTCTTTGGTTTGTCTCGTCCTATCGTCATTGTCCCGTCTGCCAGTATCCAGTGTTTGTATCCCCAGTAAGTGCTTTGTTAATAAATCCGTTTTGTTATACTATTTCGTGTACCGTCTCCTCATGTCATCGTCTACCTTCCGCAAGATGTTACACACACATACACTATGGACAATTTAGCTTACCCAATTCACCTATAGTGCATGTCTTTGGACTTGTGGGGGAAATCGGAGCAACTGGAGGAAACCCACGCGAACATGGGGAGAACATGCAAACTCCACACAGAAATGCCAACTGACCCAGCCGAGGCTCGAACCAGCGACCTTCTTGCTGTGAGGCAACATCGCTACCCATTGTGCCGCTGCGCCACCCTTTTGCATTTCCACAGCACAGGAATTCCACAGCATTTCCTATAATATTTTTTCTTTAGGAGAAAGTCTTATTTGTTTTATTTCAATGAGAATAAAAGCAGTTTTTAATTTCTTTTAAAACCATTTTAAGGTCAATATTAGTAGCCCCCTTGAGCAATATTTTTTTTCAATTGTCACAAAAGAACAAACCATCGTTATACAGTGACTTGCCTAATTACCAAAACTTGCCTAATTAACCTAGTTGGGCCTTTAAATTACACTTTAAGCTAAATACTAGTATCTTGAAAAATATCTAATCAAATATTATGTTTTGTCATCATGGTAAGGATAAAAGAAATCAGTTATTAGAAATTAGTTATTAAAACTGTTATGTTTAGAAATGTATTGAAAAAAATATTTTTTCCGTTAAACAGAATTTGGCAGAGCTAATAATTCAGAGGGGCTTCAACTGTACGTGTGCACAAATACACAATAGCTCTTGTGCAATGTCTGTGTTGAAAGGATCATTGTTTACTGATAGATACACATCTAATTGCATTTACTTTTCTTCATTTTTCTTAGCACTAAACCATTAGGTGATTATAGAAAATAAACCGCGATGCAGGGCCTCACGGCGGCGCAGTGGGTAGCACGTTCGCCTCACAGCAAGAAGGTCGCTGGTTTGAGCCTCGGCTGGGTCAGTTGGCGTTTCTGTGTGGAGTTTGCATGTTCCCCCCGTGTTGGCGTGGGTTTCCTCCGGGTGCTCCGGTTTCCCCCACAAGTCCAAAGACATGCGGTACAGGTGAATTGGGTAAGCTAAATTGTCCGTAGTGTATGAGTGTGAATGGGTGTGTATGGATGTTTCCCAGAGATGGGTTGCAGCTGGAAGGGCATCCGCTGCGTAAAACATATGTTGGATAAGTTGGCGGTTCATTCCGCTGTGGCAACCCCGGATTAATAAAGGGACTAAGCCGAAATGAAAATGAATGAATGAATGAAACCGCGATGCAGTCATTCAGGCGTCTTGATAACATTAAAACGCTACATGAGGACTCTGGGTGCTTGAGAGAGAGCAAGGAAATAAATTTCTCATCTTCATTCATTGTGCTTTATATGTGAATCATATATGGTATAGCACTAATATTGTCTCTGTCTGACCCGCACAGACGTCTGTGTAATTGTTTAGTCATAGTTGTACACAGCGAGTGTGTGTAGCGCAGCGCTGCACATCTCTGTCGTGCCTGTGGGTGTAGTGTGACCTTTGGCCTCTCTCATCGCTGCTGTGGCTGGCAAGATCCTCTGGGATTCGCATGGAGTCGCATTCATTATGCCTCAGTGCTTAATTAGCTGTTTAATGCAGCCGAGTGGAGAGCAAGCTGTTACAACTCACCACAGGAGGAGCTGTCTGTCCTGCATTAACGTCACAGTCTCTTCTGTTTTATATAGTTAGCCGTTATTAACAGTAAAAGACTTACGGCGTCCTAATATACTGTATGTAGTTTATGTTTTTGGGCAAGAAAAAGGCCACTTAGTATAAAAAATGTCAGTAATAAGCAATTAGTTTAGATAAATATAAATATACATTTTATATTGTTAGTGTTATTTCAAGATGAATATTTGTTGGGCTGAACCAACTTTAATTTACTTGATTATGCATACATAATTAAATGTTAAAACTCATGTATTAAATAAACTACTTCTGGAAGTTTCTGGAGTGTTCTGTTCATTAAAACTAAAATAAAACCAAAATAATAATAGTATCTTTTTTAATAATGATAACATTTTCATTTATGGTACAGTGCATCCGGAAAGTATTCATAGCGCTTCCCTTTTTCCACATTATTTTATGTTACAGCCTTATTCCAAAATGGATTTAATTCATTTATTTCTTCAAAATTCTACACACAATACCCCATAATGACCATGTGAAAAATTATTTTTTGAAATTGTTGCAAATTTATTTCATCTGCATTTAAATATCTACTTAATACAGAATAAAAGCAGTTGTGTGTATGCTGTTAAATTAGAGCATTACTTCACTTTTTGGCCATGGAAATAGGCAGGACTGCTGGAAAAAAAAAGAAAAGAATTCCCCATATCATGAGTTTTATGTTCCCCTAAAGGATATAATTCCACGTGAGCCATAATAGTCTTGATGAATCAACTATTATATTTATGAAAAAGCGCATATGCAATCTTTATTATTATATTCTTAAATGAATCAAAAGATTGTTCTTATATTATGTCAGCCTTCACAGGGTTAAAGGAACCTGCTTTACATACTCAATGTGAGAGCTATCTTTAGATATACATTTTTGCGTATAAAATATGTGTTCTGACAGTGCAGACAAGCATCTGTGCAGACCTGCAGCATTTATCCTGTCAGTTTTGTCCGGGTTCAATTAGACAAACAAATGCACAGTGGTGGATTGATTTCCTATTGAACGTCTTTATAACAGCTTGTCATTGTTACAACTGCAGATCAATTGCACATTTCACACAGAAGTCAATAGAGCTGAGAGCTCATTCAGACACACACCAACACACACCTGGCAGCTCTAAGTATATTGCTTAGTTTATGTATTTCAGTGATCAAATCACCTTTGGATAGGAAACAGCTGATAACTACAGTATTGTGAGTGACTGGATCAACAGTACGAGTACAAACAACTTACTCAAAACCTGATGTTATGTGAATATTGGCTTTGGCAAGGAAATTAAACATTACTCACTAGTTGGCGAGCTATTTAAGGCAAAGAAACTTAATATATGATGTAAATTGAACAGCAATCAAAGAATCACAATCAAAGACATACAATAGTAATGAGGAAAACATTTGTTGCAACTTGTGCATTTTCTAATGACTTCTGACTTTAAAAGTAAAAAAAACAAATGTTTTACTTTAATCTACACCCTATAAACACATAGTGAGTGACAAAGCAAAAATCACTCTGAACACCCTGGTTACGTATGTAACCCACGTTCCCCGAATAGGGAACGGAGAGGTGCGTCTGTAAACAGACTACGGGAGTTTGCCAAATGACCAATCACTCTGAAGAGTAAGAAAACGGGCCAATGAATACCAAATGAATTGGCAGAGCTCAGCTCCACAGCTGACAGCAATTAGCCATTAGTGGGCTATAAAGGCCGGCGGCTGAGCAGTGAGCATTAGAATTTTTGCCTGCTGAAGAGCCGATCACCCAGCTAACAGCTGGAGACTCTCCGTTCCCTATTCTGGGAATGTGGGTTACGTAAGTAACCAGGACATTCCCCTTCATATGGGAACTCCAACGTGCATCTGTAGACTACAGGAGACTGTATGGAAAACGGCACAGCAGCTAAGTCTGTCACGCTCCTGATGTGAAGTTTGCCAAGCAAAGCGTGAGCGCACAAGCATCACCAAGAGCGCAACCTTCTAATGTACCCTGGACCCTTTAATTACAATAACATGGGCATAATTGGACATTTTTGACGGAGGGTCGTAATGAGCTTTTACCTAGCTAATATAGACAAGGGATTTTAGAATACGACAGTACGTTGGGAAAGCGTGCCAGTCCCCGAAGGGAGAGGACGCTGAGGAGGCCACTCAAGAGGGGAGACTTGATGGCAATAAGAACATATAGACTAGCGGGGGTGCATATAATGAACATATAATGAGGGGGGTGCTACATATGATAAGCTGGTTAGGGGGTAGGGAAGACACGGGTCCGCCTGGTCAGGGGGAACACTCCGTGGCTGAAATAAGCATATGGGATCGCCATCGGGGACCGCGCATACCTGGCACCGAACCTCAGCGTGTGGTTAAACCAAGAGTGGGCATACCAGACATCACACTGAGCCAGGCACCCGGCTCCTCCGCTGAGTCGGATGCTGGGGACCTCGGAGGAATTCTCTAGGGTTCGCCAAGCAGGAAACTTACTAGCAGAATAGAAAAAGCGCACATATCTCCTGGGTTAGGGAGCATGGCACAGCAAGCGTTTTTGACACAGAGCTAATTTCATCCCGATTGACCAGACTAACCCTGTAATCGGGAGGAAATTGAGTCCACCCAAAGATTATAAAATCTCGCGAAATCTTGCTTTTTCTTTCTCCCGTGGGACACAGCTCGCTCTGGCACATGAAGCGAGGGGGATTAACTGTCTCGCGCCACGCGCCTCTGAGGAACCGGCTGATGAGGTTATGCTTTCCCAGCGCACTACCATCCGCCGCCCGGGGGCTCATCAGGGAGAGACATCATGAGGAGCGTGAGTCCGGAAACTCGGGTCTGATTGGGACTCTCTCCTCGTCTCTCCGACCTTGCACAGAGTTTGTGAGCGCAGGCTTACTGGGAAAAAAAAATGCATATTGCGTAACCCCAAAGCCAGCTGAGAGCCAGAGCATTTGTGCAGAGCAGGGAAAGCAGCTATCAAAGGGCCGCTCGGAAGAAGCAGCAGGATGACCTGGGCTTCTCTAAAGCGTGCCCATAACAGCTGGACCATGCCGGGGTGGAGTCTCTGTTCTCCTGGAATGTAACTGTCATGAGAGCGTGTAAGCTGGCACAGTAGTGCTTGTCTGAGATATGAACGGCGGGCAGCTATTAGCCGCATGACTCCGGAGGAGCAGATGGTGAGCGAGCTGAGACATGCGGCGGTAGTGAGCATCACCCAAACGTTTGCAACGTTTGAACGTTTTGATGACCGTCCTAACCAACACGTGTTTCACCTCCCGTACTGGTAGGAACCGGCTGGGAGAGAGAAACACTGCCAACAGCTCCAGGCAATTAAATTGCCAATGCAACCGAAGTTCGGTTTACGAACCTGTAGCTGCATGCTCGATACACACAGCCCTCCAGCTCTTACTGGAAGCATCTGTCAGAATGACAGCATGACTGGACACTTGTTCTTTGGCACCCAGGTCCGTAAAAGGCAAGGTCCATCCAGGGACTGAAGGTGCGGCGACACAGCATGGTGATGGACACCAGGTGCATCTCCACTCGCCATGCCTATCTGGGGTCCTGATCGCGAAGCCAGCACTGCAGTGGTCTCATATGAACAAATAAGTGGCAAGATAGCGGCTACAAATATCATATGCCCCAGGAGCCTCAGAAAACTTCAGTGAGCCCACTGTATTTGCCAAATTTATCGGACAGGGCAGCGCTTGTTCGATGCGCTGTTAGTAAGTGCACCATGATGGAGACTAAGTCCAGCACCAACCCGAGATAAGAGAAGCTCTGCCCAGGGCAGAACTTGCTCTTTCTCGGTTGACCTGAAACCCCAACAGGCCAAGGTTTAAGGAGGAGAGTTTTTAGCGAGACATGGAGTGAGCGTCCTTCAGGTCTATAGCTGCAACCAATCCCATGGACGGACGCACTGGGAGATTCTGCATGAGCTTCCCGATCGACTAGTTAAAACGCGCAGATAGGATTGGTATAACCCACCTCTCTCTGGGTACGATGTAAACCCACTCTTTATCTCGGCTGGAGAGACCGGCTCGATTGTATCCTTCGCCAGGAGGATAACAATTTTCTTAAGCGAGACAGGAGTGGCATTAAAACGCATAGCCGAGTCTGACCATCCGCGTGAGCTACTACGACGGTCTGAGCAGCGCTAACCAGGCTGACAGAGTCCGAACGAGCAGCATCACCGGAACGATTGCTGACGTACCCGCTGAGGGACAGCTTCAGCATGGGGAGTGCTCACCTCAGGAAGCGGATCATCTCGAGGAAGAGCTGAAAATAGGAGATTGACTCTTACCTTCTTCCCAGGATCCCGTGGAGAGGCTGGAGGTACGAGAGAAGAAGCTCATCCTCTGGCGCCCTCGCGTGTTCACAAGCCAGTGGAACGGGCTGTAACGGCGGACCGTTTTGGAGCCGCGGCAAGAGCGATCTCTGCGAGGAATAGTGAGCACGGACAGGTCTGGTGGGGGAGCAGTTTTCCGAGCCCACCAAGGGATGACCTGTTCCATCACGCAAGGCTGATCTCTTACCACCGAGGACTAAAGTCCCCAATTGTGTTGCTGAGTAGGCCTGCCTGTGATATGGGCACGGCAAGAAAGCGTACTTTGTCGACGCTGCGCATATCTGCCAGGGTAAGCCAAGGGTAGCATTTCCGGACCCCTTGTATGGCCATCGTCCTTCCCAGGGCACAGGCGGCCGACTTGAAAGTCATGAAAGCATAAACAACCACCGTGCGGTGCTTACGCATAAGCCTGGGGAACAACCGCCCCTGTGCAGCACAGCCAGGTGATGGCATGGTGCAGGGCAGAAGTGGCATGGCCCGCAGCCGTGTGGGCTCTGGCCATGAGAGACACAGAAAACCCACCCGCCTTGGACAAGGTTTCAGCTTACCCCTCCAGGCACCCACCCACCTCCCGCACTGGTGAGTAAACTGTTTTCAGTCTTGAAATCAGGTTGGCAGATAGAGTGTCTTCAGTCTCGTGAGAAGCTCTGAAGCAAAATTCTAATGCTCACTGCTCAGCTGCTGGCCTTTATAAACCACTAATGGCTAATCGATGTCAGCTGTGGAGCTGAGCTCTGCCAATTCATTTGGCATTCATTGGCCCGTTTTCTTAATCTTCAGAGTGATTGGTCGTCTGGCAAACTCCCCTAGTCTACAGACGTGTTTACAGACGCATGTTGTAGTTCCCATATGAAGGGAAACTATGCATTTCTTGGTCTGATCTGATAAGCTTTGTGCAACTGGTTTCAAATACTGGATCCAAATATAAAAATTTATTTAACACCCAAAAACTGAATACTTGCAGCATACATGAAAGATATACACATTAAACTGCCCTATTTTTAGGTACAACTGTTCAGCTGTGCATTTAGGCTTGTAGACATGGCCAAGACGACCTGCTGAAGGTAAAACCAAGCACCAGAATGAGTAAAAAAAAAAAAAAAGTGAATTAAGTGATAAGTGATTGTAGCAAAGTTCGTTTGTAGGATGGGAAGAAGAAGACAGGGTCGGCAATATAAGGTAAATAATAGTTGTTGTTTTTTTAAGGTAAATAAT
The DNA here is from genome assembly GCA_903798125.1 of Danio choprae. Taxonomy (NCBI): domain Eukaryota; kingdom Metazoa; phylum Chordata; class Actinopteri; order Cypriniformes; family Danionidae; genus Danio; species Danio choprae. The sequence continues at coordinate 4,789,098 of CAIGQW010000259.1, forward strand.
GGCACGACAACACTGTGTCCTGTGCATGTGCTCTCTCTCCTCTCCCGCCTGCTCCTTCTCTTCTCCTTAAGAAGGGTGTTTCTCTGGTCCAATCACTAGAATAAACAGGTGTTATTTATTATTTCTGATTGGCCCGCTGACTAGCCGCCGGGCTCCGAGCATGCTCTTCCCCCTCATTGGGTGTTCGATCATGCTCACCTCTCCACAGTGATATTGTTAGTAATTGTAAGATGGGCATCACTAGGGGTTACAGAGAATGGTGGTCAGTAAGAGGAAATATCTAGTCAGTAGCAGTCTGGTGGACAAAAATGCCAGAGGTCAGAGGAGAATGGCCAGACTAATGGGGCTAACTGATTAGGGCTAATAAATGGTACTCCTGTCGAGTAAGAACAGAGACCAGAGGCTACAACTGGCAGAGGTTTGCCAAAATGTAATAGATTGCCTGGTCAGATGAATCTGGATTTCTGCTGCAACAATCAAATGCTGTGTTTCAGAATTTAGCATAAACCACAGGAAAACATGGATCCACCCTGCCTTGTATGAACGGTTTAGGCTGCTGGTGGTGTCATGGAAATTGTCATGGCACTCTTATTTTTCAATTGAGCATTGTTCAAATGCCACACCTGAGTATTGTTGCTGACCATGTCCATCTCTTTATGACCACAGTAAACAAAGATGGCTACAGGATTTTTAATAACAGGATAATGAGTTCACTATTCTCAAATAGACTCCACGGTCACCAGATCTCAATCCAACAGAGTAACTTTGGGATTTGCTTCATGGATGTGCAGTCAGAATCATGCTTTCAGCACTTTCTTGAATCTACGCCTCAAAGAATTAAGGATTTGAAGGAAAATAGGATGCAAGCATGGTGTACCTAACAATTTTTTTTGTTGGTTTAAATATATGCTGTTATAAGCAAAAAAAAAAAAAGCCTGTAGATTACTTACTCCAAAATCAATAAGCTTCTTGTTACTGTAAACTATTTAGTTGTGGTTAAGCTAAAGGTTTAGACGAGTCTTCTTTGCATCTTATTAGGGACCGAGCACCGGAACGGTGCGTAGGCCCTATTGGAATTCCGCTGTTTATTATTATTCTTCTTCTTCTTCTTCTTCTTCTTCTCCGGAATGAATCGCGATTTTGAGGGTCTAAACATGCTCGAAAACTAACCAAACTTTGCACACGCCCCAGAAGTGGCGAAAATTTACGTTCATTACAGGTTTCGGAAGTGGGTGTAGCAAAATGACTCGACAGCGCCACCTATACACATTTGACGGACTAGCCCCCGAGCTACGTTTCACGCACACGTACGAAAATTGGCACACACATCGAACATGCCAAAACCTACCAAAAAGTCTCTTGGAGCAAAACCTCAAACCCAACAGGAAGTCGGATATTTTTAACTTCCTCTGGCGAAAAAGTGCAGTTTTTGCCATTTCCAGGCGTGGTATTTGAACGAACTCCTCCTAGGGAATTCTTCAGATCAACACCAAAATTGGGTATCGTCATCTAAAGGCCTTGGCGATGTTAAATTGCGAAGATCTAGAGTTTTCGTCGAAGGGCGTGTCTGTGGCAGCCTCTCAAACTTTGAGGCTTCGCCCCGAAACAGGAAGTTGTTATAACTCAGGCATACAATGTCTGATCTGACTCAAAATCCACATGTTTGATAACAGTCCTGACCTGAACACGTTTACATGCCAATAACCAGATAAAGATAAAGCGCCACCTGCTGGCAACAGGAAGTGACATGTTTTACATTGTAACAAACTCCTCCTACAAATTTTATCACATCGAATCCATGTTCCGTTAGTTTAGTCCAAAGGCCTTTGTGATGTTAAATTGTTAAGATCTAGAGTTTTCGCCGAGGGGTGTGTCCGTGGCGGACTGAGAAAGTGCAATGCTTCGCCATGGAGGAGGAAGCACTTATAACTCAACCAAACAATATCTGATCTGCCTGAAAATGCACAGGTTCGATGAGATTTCTCTCCTTAACACATCTACATGCCAATATTGAGTCTCAGTCATAGCGCCACCTGCTGACAGAAGGAAGTTTGGCATAAATCTGTGATTTTCTCGAGTTTTTTAATATATATCGGCTTAAATTATTATTGTCCGCTGTTCTCTGTCATCCTGAGGCCACCGGGCGGCGGTGAGCCCGGGTGCGAGGTCCCTTTCATCGCTGCTTGCAGCTTTAATTAAGGATTGTAATTTCACCGCTTAGAGCCATCTTCTTTTCAGAAAATGCTAATGCATTTGTACAGCCACTCAGACAAGTGTGATCTTTATTGAAGTAGAATTTATGCACAGTTAACCTGTCAATTCTGTACCACTTGGTAATAAAACGCATCATGGAATAGCCGCCAGTTTGGAACGCTCTAATGAAGTGCAAAGCACCTGCCTGAAGGAAATCTCACTTCTAGGGTTTGTTTCCAGGGAAACTATAGATTACAGAATGTATCATTGTTTGTTGGTTGAATAGAGTGTGCCGAGCAACTCAGTGGAATAAAGTGAACGATAGAGAGAGAGAGAGAGAGAGAGAGAGAGAGAGGTGATGTCAATAATGTTTTTCCCACATATGTTTTTTCACAGTCATTTGTGAGTGAAGAATACACAATATCAGCCCAATATTGCTACAATAGGGTATCATCATAATCGTTTGTTTTATGTTATACAGTGTGTTTTACTGGGATGTTTTAAATGGGTTACTTTATGACTTCAGAAAGTGCTTCCATGCATGATGAAATGAAAGAGGCAATGGCATTGGTGTTTCTGAATGGAATTGTGAAATGGATTCACATTGCCTTTCTTTTTGGAATCTACACTGCTTCTGTAGCTATTGTTTGTTTTCAGACTTATTTCAGGAAAATGCTAGTGCTGCCCTCTTGATGAAATCATGCACCTCATTAAACAAAGGGAACGATGTTGTTTCAGCATAGACATCACCATGTCACATCCACACTAGTCACATCACAGCATGTTTGATGTCAAATATGGATTATAGTTAACCAGGTACCAACAGGAATGTATGTT
>CAIGQW010000259.1:4806254-4832411 GCA_903798125.1 Danio choprae
TGGGTTGCAGCTGGAAGGGCATCCGCTGCGTAAAACATATGCTGGATAAGTTGGCGGTTCATTCCGCTGTGGCGACCCCAGATTAATAAAGGGACTAAGCCGAAATGAAAATGAATGAATGAATGATTTTCAATTACAATTCATTACTAATTCGTCAGCATGTTTTTACTCATCATGCTCACATATAGTTAATGTATTACTTCATTTTAGCTTCACAGTGCACACATTTTACTAATTTGTTGTGTGCACAATTTACTAATTTGTTACCTCATTTGATGAACATCTTGCACAAGATTTACTCATTTGTTACCTTAGTTCAGGTACATCATGCACTTATTTTGCTAATTCGCTACTATGTTTTAAAAACAACTTGCCCACCTTTTTCTAATTCAATGCATCACTGATTATTAACTGTGTTTACTAATTTCTAAATTATAGTTTTGTGAAAGTTACTCATTCACAAAATCCTGTTTAGTAGACTGATGATGTTTATTGAGTTACTAATCATAAAAATAAAGCATGACAAGGCTGTGATGAAAGGTAGCCTGTTTGTAAAGAGTGCGCAATAGTCTATTCATGGATCATTTTACTGATTAGTGAACTATGCGCACTACATACCTAAAATGTGACTTACTTAAAATGAGGTAATACTTTTTCAAATATTTTTCAAGTTGATGTTTAACAGAGCAAGGACATTTTTCACAGCATGTCCTATTATATTTTTCTTCTGAAGAAAATACTATTTCTTTTAGTTTGTCTGGAATTTAAAAAATTTTAAAAAATAAATAAATAGATTACAAGGTCAATATTATTCAGATTGTTTCCCCGGTTTGGCTACAGAACAATCCTTTAAATTGTACTTTAAACTGAAAACTATTATCTTGTAAAATACTATAGTGTCATCATGGCAAATACAAAAGAAATTAGTTATTATAAATTAGTTATAATTTATTAGTTATAATAAATTAGTTATATTTTATGTTGAAAACCACAAAAAATGCCAACTGACCCAGCCAGGACTCAAAACAGCGACCTTTTTGCTGTGAGGCAACAGTGCTTACCACTGAGCCACCGTGTCGTTCCCTTCCACTAAACAGCACTGTTTATTTACACAGCTATGTGTGTCACTGCTAATCTTTTATTGTGCCGCCTCCAATCTTTTGCTTACTTTCTTGGTGACTGAGAGCCATTTATTCTCTTATATGACTGCCTCTCTCAAGCATAGAGAAGCATTCCACCTTTTCAATCGATGCCCACGTGTTCATGTAGGAGTATGACATTGTTATCTGTGTGCTTAACTTCCCATATTCAAGCATCAAGTGTTCATTGAAAGGAGCGAAGCACCACTCATTGGCGATGGAGGGATGACTTGTCTGTCTTTCCTGGGACTCAGTTTGTGAACCCACTCTCACTCTCTCAGCCTTTTTGATGTCTATCTGTCTGTCTCACTCTCTCTCTGCCTGCCTGGCTGTCTTACACAAATGAAGTCCCACAGGCACTTGTATCCACTCGTGTGGTGGGTGTAGTTGAATTTTGGCCATTTTGGAGTAGATTTTACATGCAAAGAGGTGGTGACTCGGCCCTGGCCTCCTCCACGCTTTTTGGGTGCGTGTGGGATGGACAGCCACGTCTTTAAAGGCCTCGCAGTGTCATGATGATGATGATGACATCATAGCTCTTGTTCCCACACGCAGAGCTGTAACTGAATTTTGGGACACCTGACTGTATAGTATGATGCATTCTGTACTTTTAGTTTTTTCTTTTTCTTTTTGCAATAAAATATATGTAGGGAATGTGGCCTTTGCTGAATTAATGAATTAATGCAAGACAAATAATAAAATAATAATGTAATAATAAAATAATCATTTTATTTAGAAATTAATTAATTGAATGATTGAATGAAATACTTTGCCACTATCCTTCAGAAATGTTTTTAATAGACTAAACATATAAAATTCGGTTTGATCAATTAGTAAATTTTTATTTTATGGTAAATGGCATTGGAAAATTATTTCATCCATATTTTAACATTTTATTTACACAAAGTCTATTTGAATTATTTATTTGAATCACTCCTATTCTGCAAAATCCACTTTTGGAAGCTGTTTGGACAGAACTCTGTGTAGAGCCCTTGTAATCCAGTCATATTGGAGTGATGTAAACACAACAAGTTTTTTTTATTTGCTGATGTTAAAAATAGGTCCACATTCCACCAATTTTGCGGCCCACCACAGCTTGATGTAGCAGTGCAGTTTTCCCCGCCCACCAAATTGACAGGCGCATATTAACGTTTCCATAATAACGCGTATAAACATGTCCACAAGACAGAATTTTGCAAAGAAAATGGGATTAAAAGAATTGTTCCAATTTGTCATCTGTGATATCTAGCTGCACCTCAAGAATGAGTTTTACAAGTTTAAAATGTTTTGAAAACACTGCATGATTGTAATAAAGAAAAGACAGTAAAATCGCTATGTAATTCTTAACCGCTGGAATCACCACAGCTGCATAGTGTCAGAACAACTAGAGAAGAGGACGCTTCAATCACACAACAGGAGTCAGGTTTATCTGACATGAAGCAGGAGAAGCAGACATGCAAGCCACAATGGTGGGCGGGGAGAAATAGGTCATTTGCATTTAAATGCACAGGCTACAAAAACAGCTACAATTTCCTCTGACCCCAAAAATGACATTTTCAGCAGACTATAATAAATGATCTGATGGGTATTTTGAGCTGAAACTTTACAGACACATTCTGGAGACACCAAATACTTATTTTACATCTTGTAACAGGGGTAAAGTATGAGCTTTTAAGTAAACACTTTATATACCTGTAATTTGCAATCACTTTTGAAATGTAACATTTGATATTGACACCAAAATGGGACCCATATATAAAAACTCACACTTAAGTCAAATAAAGAAATGTATTAATATTTTTTTTGTATAGAAACCTATATGATCCCCCTGGAATTGTTGTTAGCATATCAAACAGTTTTACAACACTCGAAGCACAAAAGGCGCATATATCTCTATTGATCATGGAAACCAATGCTGGTACATTATCTGCATTCATGAACATAATTCCCAACACTCTGTATGACTGAGGCATGAATCAGATATGTTTCTCTGACAGCTCGGTGACAGCTCTGACTTAGCCTGCATTATTTATATCATCCAGTCATGCATAGGATAGAGTCAATTAATAGATACTGTATGTTCATTGATACCATCTCTAGAGAATGTAAGACAATGCTTACTGGTTATCAATACCTGTCACTCATTGGCTCTAGAGCCAATTTATCAGTTTGTTATAAAGTCGCCATGATCCCAATCCATTGCGTTCATTGACTAACTGACTCGAGCTTTAAAACAAACATCCCATCACATGCTGTGAAGAGGAGGTGTAGTGGAGGATGCTTGGCTTGTTTTGTTATGTGCTTGATTATTTTGCATGTAGGCATCTTTGTTTTTCTGTTCATTGTTGCAATGGGAATTATGCATTCAGATTTGTATTGTTTTATACACTGAAATTGGTATCTGTGTCTTATGTTTTATTTAAAAGTTACAAATCACATTGTGGCGGCACGGTGCCTCAGTGGTTAGCACTGTCGCCTCACAGCAAGAAGGTCGCTGGTTCAAGTCCCGGCTGGGCCAGTTGGAATTTCTGTGGGGAGTTTGCATGTTTTCCCCATGTTTGTGTTCCTCTGGGTGCTGCGGTTTCCCCGACAGTCCAAAGACATGTGCTATAGGTGAATTGGGTAAACAAAATTGGCCTTAATGTATGAGTGTGTGTGTAAATGTGAGTGTATGGATGTTTCCCAATACTGGGTTACAGCTGGAAAGACATCCGCTGCTTCAAACATATGCCGGAATAGTTGGCGGTTCATTCCGCTGTGGCAACTTCTGATAAATCAGGGACTAACCTGAAGGAAAATGAATGAATGAAATCACAATGTATAGGTTGGAACCTTTGATAAGCACCAAACAAGTGTTTGTTTTGTTGTTTTTTTAGGATCTTTAGGATTCGTTAAAAACTTGTCGTTTGAATGCTCAGCAAATATTATAATTTATGAACTAAACGAGCCTAGAGAGCCAAACTACAAGTGCGACCACATCCTTAGAAAGCAGCTAATCTTTCAAAGGCCATCAAATCTGGTCCAACGATAAAACAAAACAAAATTATAAAGTCATGTTCAAGTTTCCGAGACTCTTGAACATCTTTCAATTTCCAGTGCCATGCATTTCAGAAATGTTGGCATATCCAGCAATTAGTTTTTCCTTGGAAGCACTCATTATATCAAGTACCTTGTAAACATGACTTTGTTGTTGACGGAGTGATAAAAACAGTTTTGAATCCTAGAAACTACACTTAAGTCGGCCAATCTAATCAGAACTGACAAGTGACTTGGAATTCAGCCAGCGATTGCCATTTTTTGTGCGTGATATGGATCAGATGGTCAGTGAATGACGCATTGGCAGGCTGTCTGAGACTGATAAATTGGTATGTCCTTCTTATAGCATTAGTAATGGGCATGGAATTATAAATTATCAGCTGATTTTTGACTGGATATGTAAGATAATACGTGAACATGGGAAAAAACTATTTACTAAACATTTCTGAATCATACTGTATATGTTAGGCCCTGATTATTACACCTGGTATTTACAGTAGATATCTTTTTGCTCAAGTAGACAAGAGTTAAACATTCCCTTTTGCACCAAACTCTGTGGGTTTGTGTTAGAACCAGGACTAGGAAGAGAACATTGTGTTTAAGTTTAACCTTCAAGCCAACCTACCAATTTTCAGATGGCAGATTTTAAAATTCTGTCTGACACATTTCAAGAACATATCCTGCAATATTTAAGAATATTTTATATTTAATTCTAATATTTAAGATGTGGTCTTTTGTAACTGTTCAATTCAATCTGGCCACATGAGCTTTTACACCGTGAAAGCAATCCAGTCAAATGCATCTTCAGCTACCCCAGAAAGTGGATGAAAACGAACAAGCTCAAAATGTTATTGTTTATTTAGCATCATCCACTTGTGATTGGGTCAACAAAAGCACATCTTAATTCCAAGTGTGAACTGAGCCTTAGATTGGGTTCAAATTTCAACCAACTGCACACAAGAGAAAACATTCACCTTAACACATTCTGCCAAAAAAAAAATAATCCAACGTTTCAATTATCTAATGTTTGTTGGGTATTCAGAACTAAATGTGCACATACTGTACAACTAATGTAAAATAAGTATAGAGGTATATTTGTCCAAATCAATAAACAATCACAAATGTCCATTTAAGTTTGTACGGATGACTGAAATATTCAATACTGCCTGTTTCTGCAAGCTATATTAATGTGCAGTATATCTTTATAATATTAGTTGATATTTTATTATACTACGTGTGAGGCTACGTCTACACTAATCCGGAAAATGGCGTTTTTGTTTAAAAACGCTCCATGACCACACTATTGTTTAAAATTTCACACTTAAATGACTAAAAATACTTACGATTTTACCTGTATCATTACCGCCTGTTGTTTATTTACTTTCTTTCTCTTTGAAATATTGTGGCAAACCAGAGTTCCCAGTAAACATTCTGTGTCCTTTGTGGAGAGGAACGAAACGGTTACTACGTAACCCTTGTTCCCCGAGGGCGGGGAACGGAAATACTATGTGAAAACTTCCACTATGGGGATTTCGTCAGAAGCCAATCATCTGAAAGAGTAATAAAACGGGCCAATGAATGCCAATGAGTTGGCGGCATCCGTGTGCACAGCTGGCAGCAATTACAATCATCTGTTGTATAAAGATGCCCGCCGTGCATTGCAAAGACACCTTTTCTAGCTGAAGAGCTAAGCTACAGCTGTCAGCTAAGACACAACCGCTGTGGCAAAGAAATAAAGCATTTACGTTCCCCCCCTCGGGGAACGAGGGTTACATAGTAACCGTTTCGTTCCCCAGCAGGAGGGGAACTTCAATGCTATGTGGAAACTTCCACTATGGGGAAATTTATGGAAAGCACCACAGCGATTCAACCTTACCACATCACTGGTGAGAGGTTTGCAAGGCTCTCGGCATGAGCGCACCATCATAACCAGAGACGCAGCCTTCCAACATGCCCCCTGGCCCTTACTTACCTGTGAAGTGCTTAAAGGCTTATTTATATTTTTTGGGGAGTTATAAAAAATACACTTAGTTAAGTTCTAGGAAATTTAAAGTACATTGGGAAAGCGTGCAGTCCCAAAGGGAAGGATGCTGCGGAGGCCACCTGGTGCCCAATGGGGAGACCTGGTGGCATAAAAACATATGATGTAACCCTGAGAAGGGGGAGTACACATATGAAGAATGGTTAGCGGGGAGGGAAGACACGGGCCCGTGTCTAAGAGGAGGGAACTATATCGTGGCTGAGTGAAGCATATGGGATCGCCAGTGGGGATTGCGCATAGCAGGCACCTATACCCAGAACGCGGGCTGACCAAGTGGGCATGCCAACAACGTAATGGGCCAGGCACCTGACTTCTCCGCACTATAGATGCTGGGGGCCTCGGAGGAACTCCGAAAAAAAGTGCACGTATCTCTGTGTTAGAGAGAAAGGCGCAGCAAGTGTGTTTCAACACCGTACCCAATTTCCTCATTCACTGGCGCTCTACTCAAAGATTATAGATCCTTTCGAATGTATTAGGTGTCGCGCAGCACACAGCTCTACAGATGTCTGTTAGAGAGGTGCTGGTCCACTATGGCATCCACTATCTAGTGGGCCAACCTCAGTATGGATTTGGCACTTCCCGTCTGCCAATCATAACAGAAAAGGAGCTGCTTAGAGTTGTAAGCTCTAATGCGGTCACATATCGCAGAGCGCGAATGGGACACAGCAAAGAAAAGGGGCTGGGTCTGCCTCCTCCATGGGCAGCGCTTGCAGGTTCAGTACGTAGTCTAAAAGAATCGCTGTAGGGGTCTCAGGAAAATGTGAGAGTGGGACAGTCAATTTTTGGTAGCCATACCGCCATATAGTGATATGATAATGATATGGGTGTCCGTGGCCCTCCGCCGGTAAAAGAGCAAACCTCCTTTTCTCCGAGTGGCCCATCACTAGGGGGCTTCGCAGTCCATACTGTCCAGTGATCATCTGTGGGGTGCTCGACACTGCCGCTTAACTGGTGGAATGGACAGGGATTTGGAGGCACAGACGAACACGCTTGACGAGGAGCAGCCATAGTCGATAGGGAGAGGTTTGTTTTTGTTCGTTTTATATAAAGCCCGCCAATCGCACTTGACTGCTCTTTCATTGTGGTGAATTCCACTTCGTTGTCGCCGGACAGACCAGCCTTTGAAGTGGGTGTGTTAAGAAAGCGAACTTTGTCAACGTCATGCATATCTGCCAGGTCTTAGCCAGAGGTGCTGTTCCTGGACCACTAGTGTGTTCATTGTCGTTCCCAGGGCACTCGCAGCCGACCTGGTGTTTTCAGAGCAAAGTCAGTTGCAGTGCGTAAGTTAAGCCTGGGTCGGAACCTTCCTCGTGCCACTAAGCCAACGCCTTTGCCAGCCGTAGCAAGCAAAACGGAAGCAGCCTGGTCCGCAGCAGTGTAGGCTCTGGCCCAGAGGGACGCCGATAACCTACACGCTTTGGACAGGAGCTGAGGCTGACCACGTCAGGAAGGGGCACCATATGGGCAAAATTGACCGCACTAGCGGTTTTCTACTGGGCAGAAAAAGGTGTCCTCAGTGCTGTGTGAACTTACTGTGCACCTCCGGGAAGAAGGGGTTGGGAGGCTTCGAGGGTTTCCCCTTCTTATCCTCCATGTCACACCCCTAATCGGTCCGGCGGCGGACCTGGGGGACAAGCCATCTCCAGCCTTGCCGACGAAGCAGCCCTGGTTAGCACGGCCATCATGTCAGATTCCATATCTGGAGCATCGCTTACCACCCCTGAGGGAGGAAGCAGGTTTGAATTGTCATTGAAAAATGACAGACCACCCTCCGATGCAGCGATGGACATCTGGTCATCGGTGTCATTGAGTGAGAGGGCGATCATGCCGGAGGATGGAGTGCTTCTCTCACTCGAAGCTTGGATGGAGCGCACTGAGGAATGGGAGGTCCGCCAGCTCGAGGGCGGCAGATAGACCCCCACTGTAACCCTCAGATCTGCCCGAGTGCCAACCGCTACTTGCGGGGGACAACAGGGGTGGTTTGCCCTTTTGCAAGAGCAAGCCGCGATCTTAGCTGCGCAACAGACATGCCATCGCAGTGATGGCATGCGCTGCCCGCGAGCACCGCATTAACATGCTGAACCCCGAGACATGCAACACAGTGTTTGTGCTGCATGTAGGGAACCACCGCATCCAGAAATGCACACACTCTTGAACTGGGAGAAACAGCCTGTTCAAACACCGGCAGCTTTCTCATTCTCTCTCTCTCACTTTCTCGAAGGAGGTTTGGAGGAACCAGAAGACTCTCTCGGTAGCGTGAGGCTCTGAAAGCGAAAAGGTGTCTTTGCGATGCAGAAAAGGTGTCTTTGTGTATACAACAGATGAGTGTAATTGCTGCCAGCTGTGCACGCTAACGCCGCCAACTCATTGGCCCGTTTTATTACTCTATCAGATGATTGGCTTTTGACGAAATCCATATAGTGGACGTTTCCACATAGTATTGAAGTTTCCCTCCCGCTGGGGAAATGTGGATCATGTACATTCTGACATTAATCTTCAATAAAACCGACAGCATTCAAAACATCTGCTTTACAATATCATCCACCATGTTAGCTGAATTGGTCACATGACTGCATCACATGGCTAAAATGCATCATCGTTTTTTAAAGTTTCAGTATTTACCACACGAAAATGGCGTTTTCAAGTTTATCCACTTTAAACAGCATTTTCAAAAAGATACGTTTTCGTTTCCTAAAAACACAGTCTCAGTGTGGACGGAAGTCCAAAACAGAGAGAAAAATATGAGTTTTTTAAATGAAAAACATATTAGTGTGGACATGGCCTGAGAGAGATTTTGGTAGAATGACTTCTGTCAAAGCATTTAGGGTTTGTTTGCACAACAATTATGTACTAAAAGGATAGCTACATTATCAAAAGAATCCCTGTGCACACCAATCCATGAAAACAAAAAATATTGTATGCCAGGCCTGTAGCTGCTATGTCAATGTAATGCAATGCAATGTCAGGGACCTTGAGGAGCACAAACATAGTTCTGCAGACTGCCATGTAGTCTGTTGATTTGGTTGACAATTTTGGTTGACAATACTCACCGATGCCTATAGAATGAACACATAATATGTATGTGCATGACCATTTTCATAAATTCACTGCTCTGTAGTGATAACACTGACAACATTGTTGTTTGCAATAGCTTGCATTTTTAAATCTGTTTTACAAAGTTTGTGTTTTCAAGCCCCGAAGTACCAATATCGCATAAAAAGTTTCCTGTTTTTAGTTGAAAATGGTGTTCTGTAAATGCCCCCTTCAACAAGCATGCTTTTTTTTTTATAAGCGATTCAGATTTTTTGTTCCTCCAGGGAAGTTGCATTAAAAATGTATTCGGCTAAAAAAATCAAAGGCAGCACTAATGCAAAGGCATGATTATTCTAATAATCATTGTAGATGGTAAACTTGACGGCAAAGCCCTTTTCTGAATGCAAATATTATTTGAGAGATCCTGTCAGTATATCATGACTGCGTGTGTTCCTGGCTCTCTGACAGTAATGAGGAACAGAGCTGGTTTCTATGGTTTCTGTGGGAGCGGTTGAGGGCACAGACTGACACCGGTAATGATTACTGACACTCATCCAGCCAGGAGAACAACAGCAGCTGTGTGTGTGTGTGTGTGCGAGACACAGACAGACAGACAGCGAAACCTCAAGAGTTGTCGGAAAGTGTACGGAAAAGGGAGACAGAGACAACCTGAGAGAAAGAGAGGAAGACAGGCAGACAGCGAGACAGACGTGACAGTCAGAACTAATGGGTATACAACGTGTGTGTAACTCCTGTCAGACACTGTAGTACTGTGGCTAATGATGCGTCCTGTCAGTCCATTATCTATTAGAAACCATACTTCCTGTCTTCAAATATACCGTACGCACACATGCTGACCTGGTTGCCTGGCAGGACTGTTACTGTTATTTACAGGGTTAGCCTACCACATACAGTATGTGGCATTCTGTATACGGAGACAGCAAAATAAACAAGACAATATTCTGTGGAATAATGAATAGAAAGGACTGCATACCTGCTTAGTGATTGACAGCTGAGCAACCAACTGACCTGATCTGTTTGTGGCTTCTACAGCTGCAGATCTCTTTGGCAGTGTATACAGGATACGGTAAGACATATAGAGAAATGTCACATATTTGCATTATAGCAGTATTGCCAAATATCCTTTTATTTATTGCGGTTTATTATATGACTGCATCGCTGCATTATTTACATTATTATGAATTATTATACCGTATGTTGTCAACTACATATCAACACTGAACCAATCCAACATTGACAGTAGACAGCTTGCTCCTTTTACCACAGATTTAGTCCAAAAACCACTGAATGGTTCACTTCATAACTATAAGGACAACTAATTATAAAGTTTGAATTGATTATAAATCTATGTTAATTTTAAGAATTCTATCCCATAGCTCTAACAATAACTATACAGTTGAAGGTTTAGTTCACCCAAAAATTTAAATTCTGTTATTAATTCTCACACTTGTGTCATTCCAGTTACCTTCATTCATCTTCGAAATACAAGTTAATATGTTATTTCAGGTGAAATCTGACAACTCCCTCATCCATCCATAGACCGCAAGGGTCCTGACTCACTCGGTTGCACTTCTGACGTTTTAGCTCAGATGCACCAGTGCTATTTGTATCAAATAGAGGAAGTTGCCTGCAGGAACCCGGTGTATACATCAGTGCACAGCGCTCTTGAATGAGTGCCCTATACTGACACTGAGGAGAAGAAACTGTTGAATAAATTTGTTATTACACATAAACGTGTTCACGTAGCTCCATAACATTTCGATTGAACCACTGAAGACACACGGACTGTTGTGTCTGTTTTGACACTGAACAAGCTGGGGCCATTGCTGTCTATGGTGGATCGAGGAACTCTTGGATTTCATACAAAATATCTTTCAAAATTTATAATACTTTTATGTTCCAAAGATGATTGAAGGTCCGGGGGATTTGAAATTACCTTTTTGAATCCTTTTAAAAGTTATGTTACTATTTGTTGGTATGAATTATATTTTTGTTACGGTTTCACATCTATTATGAAAATGAACCATAGTTTTATTATGATAAAATGTAGTAACCATGGGGTGTCACGGTGGCTCAGTGGTTAGCACTGTCGCCTCATAGCAAGAAGCTGGCTGGTTCTAGTCCTGGCTGGACCAGGAGGCCTTTCTGTGTGGAGTTTGCAGGTTCTGACTATGTTTGCATGGGTTTCCTCCTGGTGTTCCAGTTTCCCCCACAGTCCAAAGACATGCGGAATAGGTGAATTGGATAAACTAAATTGGCTGTAGTGTGTGAAGGGGAGAATGTGTGGGTATTGTGGCTGAAAGGGCATAATTGCCAGAGTAATTAGAGGTTCATTCTGCTGTGGTGACCCCTGATAACGGAAAGTGAGTGTGTAGTGTAGTAGATTTTTTTGGTGCATTAATTACCACACTCTGCAGCACGGTGGAGCAGTGGGTAGCGCTCTCGCCTCACAGCAAGAAGGTCGCTGGTTCGAGCCTCGGCTGGGTCAGTTGGCATTTCTGTGTGGAGTTTGCATGTTCTCCCCGTGTTGGCGTGGGTTTCCTGCAAACTCCAAAAATAATTAACAAACTCCAAAAATAACAAATGACAAAAATTCCCAACGTTTTATAAAACACAGTGAAATTTACACTAGTGTGTTGTGTAAATCTAAATCATTTGACGTCCATGTGTTACACAACTCATTACTCTCACCAAAACGATTTTCATTTCACGACTTTACTGCTAAACATTACACACAAGTGTTATTTCATGTCTAAAACCTTCTCTGTGGGCCAAGAAGTGTCTAAGGGGGATGTGAGGAGGCTCGATGGTAATTTGTGTCTGTTTGTTTCCCTCTTTTCCCCTGCTTCTCCTCCATCTACGCTCTGCGAGCTCCTCCTCAGCCGGAGAGAGAGACAGACAGACCCAGCAGGAGAGCAGAGCGGGCTGTAATTCCAGCTCTGCGTCCACTATGTATCATTACGGAGAGCTGCATGTAGTTATTTGTGTCCTGTGGCCGGATGTGTTTGGAAGAGGAGGAGAGACTGGAGCTCTCAGGCATCTGGGGCTCCTGCTGAATACACACGTCACCCTGGATTAATGTAACTGGAGCTTTGGGAAGACACTGGATGATGGAACGGAAAGGAGAGAGAGAGTGATGGAGAAGTGAGGAGATGGAGGAAAGTGTGGAAAGAGAGCATTGGGGATTGGAAAAGTGTACATGGATACGTGAAGCTTATTTGTTTTTAAAGAATAGAGTTGAGACGAAGGATGAGATACATTTATATAAAGCAAGAGCCTTGTTTGTGTTTATTAAAGGGGTCCTATTATGCTGTTTATTTTTTTATTTTTTGTCAGTGTGTAGATTTGATGTTTAGGTATAAAAACATATACTAACTTTAAAATTCTCAAAGTTCACTCCAAAGGGAGATACAAATCTCATTTCTCATTCTACATTGAATAACTCATTTGAACTACAATTTTGTTTTCTGGGATTTAAAGGTTATAGTTCACCCAAAAACGAAAACTACCTCATCATTTATTCTCCTTCATGTGGTTTCAAACCTTTATGAGTTCCTTATGAGTTATTTTAAAACAATGCTGGTAGCTGACACCCATCGACTTCCATAGTAGGAAAAAAAAAATACTATAGAAGTCAATGGAAGACAGCTACCAGCATTCTTCAAAATATCTTCTTTTGTGTTAAAAAGAAGAAAGAAACTCAAATAGGTTTTGAACAAGTGAGGATTGATTAAAATGTGTATGATGTCATTAATTTCCTAGCACGGTGCTAGGTTGTGCCTGGAAGGGCATCCGCTGTGTAAAACATATACCAGAGAAGTTGGCGGTTCATTCCGCTGTGGCGCCCCTGTTAAATCAGAGAATAAGTCAAAGGAAAATGAATAAATGGATGGATGGATGGATGATGTAATTATGTGGCCCAAATCACACCAATGGGAATTCAAATGGTGGGAGGTTGAGGAGAGACAAAACATGTAAGGTTCATTCATTTTCATTTCGGCTTAGTCCCTTTATTAATCTGGGGTCGCCACAGCGGAATGAACCGCCAACTTATCCAGCATATGTTTTACGCAGCGGATGCCCTTCCAGCTGCAACCCATCTCTGGGAAATCTCTGGGACAATTTAGCTTACCCAATTCACCTATAACGCATGTCTTTGGACTTGTGGGGGAAACCGGAGCACCCGGAGGAAACCCACGCCAACACGGGGAGAACATGCAAACTCCACACAGAAACGCCAACTGACCCAGCCGAGGCTCGAACCAGCGACCTTCTTGCTGTGAGGCGAACGTGCTATCCACTGCGCCACCGTGAGGCCCCACTTGTACGGTTTCCACTCTGATATTGGCTTGCTATATTCGTGTGTGCAAAGGTTCAGAGCAATCCTCTTGACCAATGTTCTCTGCTCAAATGTATACTATTGTGAAATATTTGATGTTCTGATTCTCACATATGTTTAAAAACACATTCTTTTTACACTGCACTGGAGTGTAGAGATTAGAGCTGCTGGATTTACAACATGTAAACTCATCAACTCTCAAAATATATGAAAGTAGTTGGCTGTTTAACTTGGAGAAGAATAGAGTAAATGTTCTAGTTACCTGTGTATCTTTGAATAACACACCGCCAGGTTATGTGTAAAATCATTCTCATTACCATCTTCTAAAGAAATCAGCGTGAATTTTACAAACCATAAATATGTTGTTTTGCTAGTGCATACATGTATTCAAATGTCTGCGACCCAAAACAAACATTATTTTGTTATATTTAGGGAGGTTTTGCCAAGTATTTACAGTTTAGAACGAAGACTTTGATTTTACTTGAATTTACATCTATATCACAAATGCATCCAACCATTCCCACTCGTGCTAGCTCAGTCTTAAGCAGGTGTGGCCCCATCTTTACATTGGTTTTTATACATTGCTAAGCAAAACGAGCAGATGCCAAATGGTGGTGCCGGTGTGCATACTAAATATCTAATAGTAATAATCATACTTCTCCCGTTGATGATTGATTACATGAAGAATTGCAAAAAAAAATTTCATTAAATTACAATTACACTATTTTTCCTGTGAACATCAACACTAAGAAATTGGGTTGCTACTGTGAAGGAACGTGAAAGTGGGAGACTGATGTTCAAAATTACCTACAGTAAATCTCTGTATGATGGCTATATTCTATGTTTTAGAGCATAATGGTGACTTTGTATATATTTTTATTTTTAAATTATAAGACCAATTCAACAAAAACAACTGAAACCAATTAATGTGTTCTTATCATTTTGGTGTAAATTATTCCTTAAAGTCTGAGGAAATGCTAACATGCTAACATGACTACATGTAGTTTTCAGCTTTATGTGTCACTGATGGATTAGTGAAACATTTTCCATATATTTCCAGATGACTTTTATTCTGTGCATTAAGCGGACGTGTCATTTTAAAGCCTAAACGCTGGAATGATCCTCCGCATATGTGTTACTTATGTTAAACAGCTGAACAGATAATATTCCAGCAAAGTCTTGACTTGCTGTTGAGCGGGAATAAGGGAGAGAAAAAGAAAAAGAGGACATCGGTTCATCCTGTTTCTGGGATGAGAATGTAAACAGTTTCACCCATCCAGACCCTGTTATGTCTGCTCTACGTCTGTCCAGTGAGGCTTTTAGAACTTATGGTTATTACTAAAGCTAAAAGCTAACGGTGTCCATCCCACAGCGGCAAGTGAAATGACCACAAATCAATCAAATCATTGCGTATTCTCTTCCAGTTGCTTCTCTTTCGATCCAAAGATTTTATCCTATACTTTCAGTCCTGCTATTTGTGTCAGCTGCTCTTACTATGCATCTATTTGCATATCAGTTTAGCTGACAGCTCACCGCTAACAGCCTTCAAGGGCTTTCAAAACATGGAAATTCTGCCATCATTTGCAAACCTTCATGTCATTCTAGATGTGTATGGTTTTCTTTCTGCTGTGAAATTAAAGCTATTTGAAAATATGTCTGTTTTCCATATAATTGAATATCTGAATATATACCAATATTATTGAAAATAGCATATTTTGTGTTTACAGAAATAAACTTTGTAGCAAATTATGATACATTTTTGTTGTCTGTTATGTTTTGTAATATTTCATGGAAACTGTGATACATCCATTGAAGACTATATAGACATTAAAATGATAAACAGCAAACATGGTTTTAAAAAAACTATACGATTTTTACAAAAATAATTAACTGAAAAAACAAAACACCAATTCAACCTATTAATAAATTAACCCTCAAATCAATCCTTAAACTAGGGTAAGGGATTTAATGTATTTAAATCAATTAAATTGTGTTGTTTTTTAATTTAATTAGTTTACATATTTATTTATTTAAAAGTGACTGTATAGACATTAATATTTCAAAATCAACAGAACTGTTTAACATGGATGATGAACATGATAATAAAAAATATAAACAATATTTAAATCATAAATAGAAACACTAATAAATACTAATTAATAAGTAAATACTAATATTAATAAATAAGCATTAATAATAATTAACTTGTGCACCACATCTGCATATCAAAGTGATATAGAATATATTCATTCATTCATTTTCCTTTGGCTTAGTCCCTTATTTAGCAAGGGTCGCCACAGCGGAATGAACCGCCAACTATTCCATATGTTTTACACAGCGGATGCCCTTCCCCACCCATACACTCATCCAGTTCACCTATAGCACATGTTTTTGGAGTGTGGGGGAAACTGGAGCACCCAGAGGAAACCCGCACAAACACAGGGAGAAAATGCAAACTCCACACAGAAATGCCACTGGCCCAGCCGGGACTCGAACTAGAGACCTTCTTGCTGTGAGGTGACTGTGCTAACCACGGAGCCACCGTGCCACACAATATAGAATATATATAGAAACAAATGAAACTTCATGAATTCAAACAAAAATGTTTTTAAAAGATTATTTTCAAAATCAATATCATTTTGCAATGTAACAGTGTTTACTATATTTGGTCACACTTTACAATAAGGATTTATTAGTTAATGTATTTACTAACATCAACTAATAATGAACAATACTTGTACACCATTTATTAATTATGGTTCAGCATTTACTAATGCATTATTACCATCCAAATTCATGCTTGTTAACATTAGTTAATGCACCTTGGGTTAATATCAACTACTAATGAACAACTGCATTTCCATTAACTAACATTAACTAACTAACAAGTACTGCAATAAATGTATTGTTCATTGTTTGTTCATGCTAGTAAATGCATTAACTAATACAACCTTATTGTAAAGTGTTACCCTATATTTTGGTCAAATATATGAAACATGGTTAACATTAGAAACTTAAAAACATAAAAATAAAAAATCTATGTTTTTGACTGCTAGTGTCAAATTGAGCACATTCATTACTTAAAATAAAAACAAGGGTGGGCAGCACGGTGGCGCAGTGGATAGCACAATCGTCTCACAGCAAGAGGGTCGCTGGTTCGAGCCTCGGCTGGGTCAGTTGGCATTTCTGTGTGGAGTTTGCATGTTCTCCCCGTGTTTGCGTGGGTTTCCTCCGGGTGCTCCGGTTTCTCCCACAAGTACAAAGACATGCGGTATAGGTGAATTGGATAAGCTAAATTGTCCATATGTATGAGTGTGAATGGGTATGCATGGATGTTTCCCAGTGATGGGTTGCAGCTGGAAGGGCATCCGCTGCATAAAACATATCCTGGATAAGTTGGAGGTTCATTCCGCTGTGGCGACCCCAGATTAATAAAGGGACTAAGCCGAAAAGAAAATGAATGAATGAAAAACAAGGGTGTCTGGTCACTCTTCATCGCTACGCAAGACAGTGAGTGCATAATTCAATCCACTAGTTCATCCAAGACCACATGAAATCATCCTTGGACGAATCTACAGCCCCAAAAAGAATTTGGAAAACTTAATATATCACTTGTGGAGCCAAAGGGGTGGGATTGAGCACAAAATCCAACAAATCCAAAGCAACAGCTGGTGGTCTTCCAGAATTTACGCCTTTCTTTGGTATGTCAGTCAGTCCCATATCATAAAAATAATAATAATTATAATAATTATTGATTTTGCGTTAAAAATTTAAATATATGCTAAATATATTTTGTAACTGTAAGGCCTAATGAAATACATTCTTAAAATAGAAAATATAATATCAACCTTTATATACCTATATATTTAAAAATGTATTTCCAGCCTTCCAATATTGCAAGTATACCCATTATTTATATTATTTTCTATTTTCAAGAGATTCTTTTTAGTTTTAAGGAAGTAACTTGCTTTAGATGATTTAGACATCAAATTAAGACTTAAATGTTTGTTTTTACAAAATGGCCAGATGCATTTGTACTACTAATTTATTTATTTATTTACTTATTTATTTTGCCATTTGTAATATATTTTAAAATTTATTTGATATTAACCGTATTGGATATAAAAAAGCCTCCTTCATCCAACCAAGTGTTATGCTGGCTATTTTACCCAAGTCACTGGTTTTAGAGAGATCTGCAGGTGCGCCTCCACAGTGAGTTAGGACGGGTTCAGTAGTGACACTCCTCCAGTTCAGCCTACGTGAGCCTGACTCAACGTTACGCCATATCAAAATAAACAGAGCAGACAGATGGCCTCTCCTCCAGCATTACAGCATGCCATACAGACGCCAACGTATCCTGCATTCCTCTTACAACCACAGAGGGCTGATAAACTTAAGAGACTGACGGATAAAAAGTAGAACTTACACTAAAAGACCTGAATGGGTTGGAGAGATGAAGGAGCTGCAGTTAACAGTGATGTCAATGAATCACTATTCACTATGTCACAATATCTATTTTTTCAATAAGGATGATGATAGTAGTAGAATAAAATTAGAGCATTGTTTTTATTAACAACTGTGTTCAAATTTACATCATCTTGGTGGTACTTGGTATTATTATAATATATATATATCATTATTTTAGATAATATTTATGCAAATAAAAAGTAAATTAAATATTTTTTGTACAACTATCACTAATTAAACTCACATGAACCACTGTAGTACAGCAAGCTAGGTTGCTAGATTGGGAAGAAATGTTGGTTTATTGTTACCAATAAACATATTTTTTACTCCTTTATCCATAGATTAATATATTGGTTTGGATATCTTGATAAACCTGGTTTAATGTTTAATCTTGATGAATGCTAAAAATCAAAATCAAATCAAATTAATTAAAAAAATTCCACTGTGCTCATTGGAACTTTCAAAGAAGCAGAAATTTTTCTGTAACCTTCCCCAGCCTTATTCCTTGAGACAATCCTGTCTCTGAGGTATACAGACAATTCCTTTGTCTTCATGCTTGGTTTGTGCTTTGACATGCACTGTCAACCCTGGGACCTTATATAGACAGGTGTATGCCTTTTCAAATCATGTCCAATCAATTGATTTTACCACAGGTGAAGTCCAATTAAGCTGCTGAAACATCTCAAGAATGATCAGTGGAAACAGAATGTACCTGAGCTCTATTTCGAGCTTCACGGCAAAGGCTATGAATGTACATGTGATTTTTATTTTTTATAAATTTGCAACAATTTCAAAAAATCTTTTTTCACATTGTCATTATGGGGTATTGTGTGTAGAAGTTTGAGGAAATTAATTAATTTAATCCATTTTGGAATAAGGGGCCTCACAGTGGCGCAGTGGGTAGCACGTTCGCCTCACAGCAAGAAGGTCATGGTTCGAGCCTCGGCTGGGTCAGTTGGCATTTCTGTGTGAAGTTTGCATGTTCTCCCTGTGTTGGCGTGGGTTTCCTCCGGGTGCTCCGGTTTCCCCCACAAGTCCAAAGACATGCGGTACAGGTGAATTGGGTAGTCTAAATTGTCCGTAGTGTATGTGTGTGAATGAATGTGTATGGATGTTTCCCAGAGATGGGTTGCGGCTAGAAGGGCATCCGCTGCGTAAAACATATGCTGGATAAGTTGGCGGTTCATTCCGCTGTGGCGACCCCAGATTAATAAAGGGACTAAGCCGAAATGAAAATGAATGAATGACTGAATGGAATAAGGCTGTAACATAAAACAATGTGGAAAAGGTGAAGCGTTATGAATACTTTCCGGACGCACTGTACCAAAATTTGGCATCTGATATAGAACATTTTTTGTTTTCTTTTTTCAGTAAAACGTGAAAGAAACTTTAAACTTGTCCTTGTAATTCATAAAATGCAAATCATCAGTTGCCGCCACAAAAAAGAAAAAACGAAACATACAAAAAACATACCAATGGCTCCTGCCAATACACTGAGACCTTTACAGCTCATAAACGCAACTGTACCAAACAGACTCATCACTACACCGCTTTATCATAAAAACATAACAATGATTCACAGCACAATAAAACTTCACACATACTTGTCAGACCAAATGTCCAAAAATATGTTCAGCAGATGATTCTCCTGCCAAAATCCACTAATAGGCTTGCAAGACCTGTAGTGTTACACTGACGGGGGATCAGATACTATTATGCAGTATAGATATATAAGCAAATGGCAGCATTGATCAGAAATGATGTGAGTGTATTACAGATGGAGCGATGGCCTCCATCACACACGTCCAGCACAGTGATTCACCTCTTGTCCTCCCACTGACAGTGTGTGTGGGTCTGTCTGAGTCACAGCAGCCGCATGGCAACCGTGCACCACGGCAACCGGTGCCTCCAAACATCCACCGGAGAACAGCACGCTGACATACTACTTCAACCATTTCTACACATTCATTATTTATACTGCGCAACATATGCAAAAGAGCACTGCATTCTGCCATATGCGTATCTCTTTTGCATACGCTGCGCAGTGTAAATAATGAACTTGACCTCTCATTTCTAGCACGTGAAAGGGAGCAAGATGCACTATTTTTCGATTTTTTACTTTTTTGTTTTAAATTTAAATGCCGGATTGACATTACCGTGTTGAATGACTCATTTAACATTATGAGCACCGCATTAGCATTTGTTTCATTTGTAAACATCAAGTCCTTTACTTAAAATCAGTCTACAGGCTTTCGTAGGCAAGCTAGAAAGTAAAAGAATGTCTCAGTTTTACATTTCAAATCACAGCGGCAATAAAAAAAGTACAGAAGCCCTAAGAGGCCATGCATTAAAATACTTTTTCTCTTTTGTTTTCTCGTGATCATGACTTAATTTCTTGTGATCTCAACATAACAACTCGTTTTCTCATGATCATGACTTAATTTCTTTGTGATCTCGACATAACAAAAAGTTGTTTTCTCGTGATCACGACTTTATGTATTAATTATTATTATTACTGTTATTATTATTGTTATTCATTCATTCATTCATTTTCTTTTCGGCTTAGTCCCTTTATTAATCTGGGGTCGCCACAGCGGAATGAACCGCCAACTTATCCAGCATATGTTTTACGCAGCGGATGCCCTTCCAGCTGCAACCCATCACTGGGAAACACCCATACACTTCCATTCACACACATACACTACGGACAATTTAGCTTACCCAATTCACCTATAGTGCATGTCTTTGGACTTGTGGGGGAAACCGGAGCACCCGGAGGAAACCCATGCAAACATGGGGAAAACATGCAAACTCCACACAGAAAGGCCAACTGACCCAGCCGAGGCTCGAACCAGCGGCCTTCTTGCTGTGAGGCGAGAGCGCTACCCACTGCGCCACCGTGCAGCCCTATTATTGTTATTATTAGGCTATTTATACCTGCCCAATGTATGACCGGGCCACCGAAAATTTTCAAATGGACAAATTTTAGGGGTGGCACAAGTTATTTGCCCAGAGCAGTAGTTGAGTCTAAATTCATCCAACACAATAAGGGCATTCAGAACAGCCATAATATTATAAACACAAACGCATGTGATTAATGTATATTCATGATTTTATTCATGTATATGATTATATATCATTATTTACAATAATATTACTTCAACTGTTACCATTTTAAAACATAGGTTCTATGCGCAAAATAAGTTTGTGCACAATGTATGAATTAGATTATGAAGAATGATGAAGATTCTGCTTTTGCCTTTCTCCTTTCCGCAAGTTATTTACAACTTTCAAAAGAGAATCCCTGCAAATAATGAGAAATGAAGCTATTGTATGCGTGTCTAGGACATCCTCTTAGTATAAGCATAAAAAACCTGAGAATTGTTATGTCGAGATAACAAGAAAATTAAGTCGTGATAATGAGAATACAAGAAAGGAAAATCTAACAAAAAGAAAATAAAGCATGGCCTCTAAGGACTTCCATAACAAAAGGAATTAATGCATCAAAATTGTTATGTAGAACAACTTTACCTTTGACTCTGCAGAATGTTGTGCTTATTTTCAAATTTAGCTCAGTCTATACTAAGCAAATTTCTTAGCAGTGGTCATATAAAAATGATGCAAAATAATTCATCTCTGGAAGAAAACGAACCTCCCTTAGTTTGAAAGGAGTGGATGAATAATAAGAAATAGGATTTGGCAATCTCACTTTACATTTAAATCCAGTGCTTTATTTTGGAATCACTGACATGGAACTATTGTTTACATAAGTTGCGCAAAACGGTACAGTCTGAAAAATGTTTGGAAAAGCTGAAAAGGGAAAATGGGTCTCACTCAGCGCAATGGAAATCTTAAGTCATGTTATTTAAGATTGCAAAACTGTAACGGGAGAGAATGAAAGAAAATTGCGTATGTAAGTGTTCATTTACAGTGAATGAATCATGCTTTAGACACGGTGGTGGTTGTGGTCTTGATCATTAATAACTGCAGGATTTGATGAAATACAAATCATTATCCTGTTTACCACGAATGTACCCTGATGAAAGTTGCGACACTCTTAAAATGTAATATTGTAACCATAGATTCTGACAACATAATTGCAGTTAATTTGCAATGTTCTGTCACAGAAAATTAATATGGGATCTCCTTCTCACAGGGTAACAAACCACAATTTTCAAGTCTAATTATTTTTATAGTGACAGTAGCGGTTTACAGTTTGATAAATTTTTATATTAACAGTGGAGAATTCTATATATATTATTGCATAACTGTACATTATAAACACATATATGTAATAAATAAAGTACATACATTACTGTTTAAAACTCTGTGGTCTTTACAATATTTTCTGAACCTGGTTTTAAAGTGGTTGTAAATATTTCTTCTGAGATCCTCTTATGACATAATCAATATTTCTACATAAAAAAAAAATCATAATTTTGAAGTTACAGTATTTTTTCTGTCCTGTGTCAACTGCTCTTATCAAAACACACTGTCAGATCTAATATAGTTGCCACTGCAGTCTTTTGCTTTAAACGTTTCTGGAAGTCCTGTGTTGTGCCTGGTTTGTAAAAGAATATGTTAAAATAAAGTGTTTTATAATAGTTTTTAGAAGTTTTTATTGATGTGGTCTGTAACTTAATTGAAATCAAAGTTCATTCTTTCCTAATGTTGGGATCAGAAAAATGTTTTTACATAATAAGTACTGGTGTTCTGTCGATTTGTCCTATGCTGTCAGATTGTCCTCTCATTCTAAATGCACATCTCAATGACAAAATATGCTACCCATCAGATTATGCTACCAGCATAAATTTTGATGTGGAGCAGTGTGGTGTGTGGTCGTAACCTACCTCAAAGCTTAACCTCAACCTTTCATGGTGTTGGTAGCACGATCTGATGGATAAAATGAAATGTCAGCACACCGGCACTGTCTTGTTGTTTTTGGATCATCTCTGCAGATCTGTGTTTACCTCTTGTTATTTATCTACTACAGCATGAGCTAAAGAGACAGTGATATAAGATTCATACTGTGCTTTACTGTGTTGCACCAAAATGCACAGATTATGATCAAAATCATAATTGCAGTCCAAATTATTATCATTTGACTATTTTTTATTTGTAAGCCAAAAAACATGTTTTTTTCACACGATAGTAAATGTTACTTACAATGAGTGCTGCCGCAAAATAGTGACAAATAGTGATGGGTCATTCTTGAAAGATTCCTTCATTTTGAATCTATGTTTGAATCACTTTCAAAGAGAACAATGAGTCCTCTCAGGGAGAGATTCATTCATTTGCACATTTGTGCAGGTGGAGGAGAAGATTAGTTCCTTTTCCGAGTCTTCTATCAGGTTTGAGTCGTTGGTTGATCACGTGAAAGACAGAAGCCAATCACATGCAGTCAGAGCCGGAAAAAGATTTGATCCGTTCATTTCTTGAGTGCTTGGTTTTGAGTCTTCTCTGTACATGCTATCACATGATCAACGAACGACTCAAAAATCCAAAATTCAAAAGATGAACTAATCATGGGTCCTTCATGGGATCACGACTCAAATTTGAAGACCTGTCAGAAGAGGTGAGCTGAGCTAATCATAGAGAAAAGACCCAGGTAAACATTGAATGATTATTTTCTCTTTCTTATAAAATAGTTTCTAGTTATGACTTGTTTGTAGTGTGATCAACGTGTGGGAGAGTTGACCCGAAAATGACTTGATTTGTTCTTCTCGATGAATGAGATTCAAAGGTCAAAGTCAGTAAAATTATCCGAACATACCATCACTAGTGACAAAAACCAAACTCAAGTGACTCATTTCAGCGCATGTTAATACCAGGTAGAAACAGCAGTGCATCTCAGCTGATTACCGAACAAAACCAAACGGGCGGAAACAAAGCCTTAGACCTCTTGTCTTGAGGCACGGTTTTCCAGTGCTTTTTCATTAAAGCTTATCAGATGGCTCTTTTATGGCTCTGTCTCAATCCCAGACTGCTTTGTGACTCAGGGTTAATTCAGTCGGTACACAGAACACTCTCTGATACACCTCCTCAAGATGCCAGCCGCTCGGTCTGCTGCTCAAACACAAACTTTGAGTCAGAATGAATCATTTTACACACACACCGGCACACACACACACACACACACGCACACACGCACACACGCACACACCCTTGACAAACACGCCACCTGTTCAATGGCATATCTGGCCTGGTCGAGTAACCTACAATAATCAGGCAATCAGGATGTTTGCGTCTGTGTGACTCACAGGTTCAAGGTTCACAAAACACTGCAGTGATTTCACCGTACCAGTGGTCAGTCCCTCCAAGGGAGCTGTGAAGACATAAGTATTGGATTTCCCTGCTTGATTTACTGGGTTTAATACGGCCACAGTCTCTCTTGGTGCATCAGTTTAGTGTAAATCTAAATTCATATCTTCCAAGAATGTGTCGCTACAATGGACTGCTGCCAGACAGCAGACCACAAAGCAGGAGATTCAACAGACAGGCTTTGAAGGAGAATCTGAGCACTCCTGCTGGAGAAACCAGGTCACAACAACCAAAAGCAGTCAGTTAACCTACATCCCTCTATCAGTCTATCAGTTTTAAACACCAACTTCACTATTAATAATAATAATTAAGGTTCCAATATAGAGTGATTCTATAAAAGGACCATTTTGGGTTCTCTGCAGAACCTTTCATTGAACACTTTTTTAAAAAACTTGTTGTTTCTCAGTATGAAGAACAATCTGAGAATCTAAAGAACTTTTTTTCCCACATTGTAATTGATTGATTTGTGAATGTTAAATAGCCTTTAACATCCAAAAAAACCCCATTACATTTCACAAAAGGTTCTTTGCAAAGGGTTATTTTTAAGAGTGTTGGTGCAGGTGATGACTATAAACTATTACACCATACAAAATATCTTTCAATGTTGCCTGTAGCTCATGATTCATGGGTGTTTTGCATTTATTTATTCTTTTGATTTTTTTGGGACCGTGATATGACTACTTTTAATAGTTTAATAAAGTGACTTTGATTGGCGTTTTTAGTAGTTTAAAAATATATTGTCTGAGCTGGTCATATAAATTATGATACAAAAACCTGGTAGTGATACAAAAATGTAAATAAAAGGCACACTAGTAAATTGTTACATTGTCAGCATTATAAGTTGTCACAGCACAAGACCACAAGTTCCATATTAATGACATATTTCTGTATAATTTTGTAAATAATTTGTGTGAATTACACATTTGTGTTGCAAAGTATGTAAATGTACAGTACATTTAATTTTAATATAGAACAACTACAGTTTCTGTTATATTTACTAGCCAGTGTATCAATAGAATATACTGTAGTACTTCAAAACATGATAAAATATTAAACATAATACTTTAAAAAGTAATGTTAAACTTTTTCATTTGACATTATTGAAAAGTGCACTTTAAGGCCTATTTAAACTGTTATGAAAGATCATTTAAGTGACTTTTATTTTATGGACACTGTACTGTCTACAACTACAGAATCATCGAATAAAATTACAGAACTGTTTTCAAACAGGTTTCCAACTATTCCCACATTTACGGAAGTAAAACCATAGAATAACAGACAAAGTACTGGCAGCTCATTACCCAGTTTTTATACTGTAATTACAGGTACCTACAGTAACTCGTATCTTAAAAGTAGCAATACGACTAGAATTTGACTGTTCAAGTTTAATATTGCCAATACCATCATATTGCTATTGACCACGTGTAGTTTGCTCATTATCGCCTGGAAATCAACAACACACTTGAAATGATAATTAACCTGGCTATAAATAATGCAAGATCAAACCATTCAGTTCATCACAAAACCATAAAACCAACCATGAAAAGGTAAATCTGCTTTCAGCACCGACCTATTTCCTATTTTATTCCTCAGAGCAGATTTGTTTGTTTGCAGCAGAGAGGTTATGTGTTTATTATGCTCTAGGAGTCAATGGAGAAAACTGCACTTCTGCCATAAGTTCAAGAGACCAAGGCTATGATGATGTCTCGCGTATGTGTGTGTGTGTGTGTGTGTGTGTGTGTGTGTGTGTGTGTGTGTGT
>CAIGQW010000259.1:4838073-4873764 GCA_903798125.1 Danio choprae
AAAAAAAAATACACTCAATCCACTTAATGTAACATTTTACATTAACTTATTTAAACATCCGTTAACAAAATGCTATGAAAATACCCTGACCCTGAAATAACAAGAGCCCACCACTAACCCTTCGCAGGGATTTTGATTGACAGGCGATCTGACCAATCAGCACTGATCTCATGCGTCCCTGCTGCTCTCCATCATTTTGTCCACCAAAACAAACCATACAGTGCTGTTAGATCTCTGGATTTGAACTTGAAAGTTGTAAAAAGGTTCGCATATGGGACTACCCAGACGAAAATACAAAACTCATGTCTACACTTGTCATAAGAATCAGTCTCAGAAAATAGCTGATTCTTAAAAAAAGAGACTGAGAGGACAGAAAACTCAGTTTTTTTTCCCCAACCAAAGCAGTTTTTTGTTGCTGTTATTGCTGTAGACCCTTTAGTGCTTTGTCTGATATCTTATTTTTGTTACATTATATGCTTTCTGCTGTTAGGAAATGCAAATGAACTGTAAGGCTGCTTTAATCTAGAAAGCTTTCAATGCATCAATCATCATTGATATCTAGGGAATCAGCAGTTGTTTTTCTCAGCCTCATTCCCCAGGTAAAGTGGTGATTGAGTTTTTTCTAAATCAACATATAATTTTTTTCAGAAATTATTCATTCATTCAATGGGGAGTACATGAATTAAAAGGTGTTAGTGACATGACTGTAGGCCAATTGTAATACATTTATAGTGAGTGGGGCGGGGCCGAGAGCCGTGAGATTGAAATGAGGCCAGTGGCGTTAAGGTCTTTGCACACAAGTCAGAAATTTTCACATGTGTTTTTTTTTTTCCATTTTCATATCCGAAAAATTTGCCATGTACACAAACCTTGCACATCGAGTCTAATGCGTATTAATTAATCCAAAAACAGAAAACAATTTTTTAACGTGCGAAAATTATAAACAAAAATTCAGATTCAGTGTGCAATAACCTTTAGTGTTAACGACCATCACCTGTGTGCGCCACCTGTCTTGAGTCTCACAGAGGAGCTCAGGATCTTAAAAGGAGGAGAGACCGCAGTGGAGAAGGAGGCCTGAACACTTTGGTTGTGTTCAAAATCGAGCAGAATGTTTGAATTATTAGTATTCGAAAAACAGTATCCGAGAAATACCTGGGTAACCTACTACTTCCGGTGAGATTCTGAAGTATGCATCCGATGGACGCTATGCTATCCCATGATGCCATGCAAGAAGATTCATGAATGGGAGTTAAGCGACACAACTGACGCAGGTAGGTCACATGATAATGACAAACGGCGTATGTAGTATGTCTAAGCGCCATTCATACAACTCACATTCATGCGATATAGAACCAAAAACTATAGAATACACAAGACATGTCACTCGTATAGTTTTGAATGGGGAAAATTGTAATGGTCAATATAGCGAATGAACCCCCGCCTCCTAGTACAGGAGCCAATCATCAATCGATATAGACTGATGATTCTCTGGGGGAGGGGCTCGGACCAGATATGAGTTTCTGCAGATTTGTGTGATTCAAACATTTAGAAATGAAACTAAAGAGACAGATGCTGTTTAATTTTGTTGGTGAATCTTAATATGAAATTTAATTGTAAGCTTGGCAATCAATTTTAGAGAATTTGGTGTTTCCCCATTCAAACAGAATGCCCGAGCTTACTGCTCAAGAGGCGTTTAAAAGACAGCCGTCAACTGAAATGACTTGCCTTAAAGGGACTTTGATAGTATGTACTTTTTTAACTGTCATGTAGTAAATTCAAATTCAAATGTAGCACCTACTCGAGTAGTAGGCAATTGTAGATGCAGCCTTTGATTGTTCTGCTTTCAGTTTGGAGGTTATTGCCCCAAGGGGCTACTGCTGCTTGTTTGTTTTATGTTTATTTATTTAATAAAATTATTCAAAGTTCTTGGGTTCTATGCCTTCTTCTTCATGATGGACAAGGGGCCATCAAACCTCATTACAACATTGTTAAAATGCTATAAGATTATTTTGTTGTGCAATGCCAATGTCATGTGCTGGATTTCATGGGAATGCGTGAATTGAAAAACATCTGGCAAATGCATAAATGTGCATTTATCTCATACTGTATGTATAGGAAACATTTAGTTGATCGACCTAAAGCAGATCAGTGCTGGTGTTTATTCACTATTCCAAATGAACACCAATGCATGCACACCATAAAAAACACTTTTCAAGATAGCAACTCTGAAACAACATTAAAAAGCATTCCTGATTCATTTAATACAATAATGTAGGGTGGAGCTTGATTTTATCCTAGCTGAATTGATTGGATTTCTTGAAGTTATTATTGGATTTGCATCAGAGATGGAGGACTACGACTTAACAATAACACGCACGGATGAATCATTCTCATTAAAAGCAGAAACGTGTGTTACGAAAGCAATTGTGATTTCATACAGTCACCCAGAGCACTGGCCGTTCTTAGAGGCATGCTGGAAAACAACACATTTGCGCTCCAGCTTTGTTTGTATTCCTCAGGCGTGAACATGAGGCAAATTTTCTGAAGGGGACTTCTCTCTAACAGAGTCCATAGTCCTTTGCAGCACACGGCAGTCCACCTCTAACCCACATCTCCTCCACTGTAGTGGGTTTGTTTTGCATGGCAGCTTCTTTCAGGGTTTTTCTAGGAATTATTTCCCTTCTCCCCTCCTCTTAATGCAGGGGATGTCAGCGGGCTGTGTGCGCGCCAACATTGGCCCAAAGTTGGCTATGCGCTGGCTCCGCAGTGGACCCACAGGGTTTGGGAAGCAGTGTTCCACATTAACATATCCCAGCAGAACACAGCCCTGATTAAAAACACATTTCTGACAGAACACCTCCCAGAAGGAGTGTAGGAAAGAAAGAGCGAGGGAAAGAGTGGCCATTTAGTAAAACTAGAACAGTATATCACAGTAGATAAAAACCCTAAAGGATGGTGCAGGAAACATAAAGTTTCTTTTGAGGCGGCGACACAATTATGAGACTGAAGACACTCATAAATGCCAGAAATTAAGAAATCAAAAAACAGCCTTGACACATCCTTCAAAAGTGAAGTACACTGCATTTCTGCTACTGGTGATACTGAAGGGAATCATCCTTTAGTATCATGGTTGATCAAATCACGATTGATTTAAAATAATTCCAGTTAAAACATGTAGCCCCATCTCAAATTCACTTGATTGGTTAATATGCCAGGGCTCTAAGGAAAGATTGCCAGTTCAGATAACGTTATTTGTTACAGTTATTAAAAGAAATCTTTGAAAAATCTTTTGCTCTGCCCACTGCTATATAGCACCACTAATATTGAAATTGAGTTAGTCTGTATGCTTTCAATCTATTTTAAAAGATACACATTATCAAAATTAAATCACGCACTCTACAAAATATTGAAATGTTCCAAAATTAACCCAAGGTTGAGTTTGTCCAAATTTGACCCAACTTTGGGTTATGACAACAAAGCATTTTTTAGTTTTTAACAAAATCTTGTTTTTGCAGTGCTTTATGGGATTGTAGTTCTTTCCATTATTAAGTTATGACAATGCAACATTTTTTTTGTTTTTTTTATCAGATTTTGTCTTTTTTGACTGATTTACAAATTTTTTTCTTCAAATCAAAAACTGCAATGATGTGACACTCTAAAAAACTCAATGTTTGGTCAAATATGGACACATCCAACAAGGAATAATAAAAAATAAAAAAATTAAATAATGGGCGGCGCGGTGGCACAGTGGGTAGCACTGTCGCCTCACTGCAAGAAAGTCACTGGTTCGAGCCTCAGCTGGGTCAGTTGGCATTTCTGTGTGGAGTTTGGATGTTCTCCCGGTGTTCACGTGGGTTTCTTCCAGGTGCTCCAGTTTCCCCCACAAGTCCAAAGACATGTGATATAGGTGAATTGGGTAAGCTAAAAATTGTCCGTAGTGTATGTGTGTGAATGAGAGTGTATGGGTGTTTCCCAGTGATGGGATGCAGCTGGAAGGGCATCCGCTGCGTAAAACATATGCTGGATAAGTTGCCGGTTCATTCCACTGTGGCGACCTCTGATTAATAAAGGGACTAAGCTGAAAAGAAAATGAATGAATGAATGAATTTAAATAATACTTTTTAAACCAACAGTTGGGTTTGTCCATATTTGATGCCATATTGGGTTATGATAACCCAGCAAAATAATTACTCCAGTCTTCAGTGTCACATGATCACATTTTCAGTGACATTTTTTTTTTAAATAAAACTTTCATATAAGTTAAAAAATGTAATTAAAAAATGTATAAATATGGGTTATTACTTTTGATAAATTTAATGCATCCTGGCTCAATGGAAGTGTTTATTTCTTTTAATGGGTTTATTTCTTTTATTTTAAAAATAAAAGTATACATTTTATAACAGTTTCATTTTTTAAAATCCATTTATAATTGAATATACCAAATACTATTAAAAGCTATAACAATGTGGTAGAATAAAAAATATATATATATGTTTAGGCTTGCAATGTTTTTAGGTAACACTTTTAAGTACTAATTCCCACTATAAACTGGATTATTACCTGCCTAATAATAAGACATTGCCTGTTTATTAGTACAGTACTTATAAAGTATGATCTTATTCTACATCCCTAATCCTACCCAATACCTAAACCCAACAACTACCTTACTAACTATTAATAAGTAGTAAATTATTACTTTACTGAGCTAAAAGTCCTAGTAAATAGTTTGTTAATGGCAAGAATTGTACCTTAAAATAAAGTGTCATTTTTTTTTTAATTTTGATACTACTTTGTATTTTAATTTTAAAAAAGCATTACGCACTACACTTATACAAACTTGTTGAAGGGTACAGAAAAGTTGTAGTGAGTTTAAGTTGTGATACTACGACCTCAGTAAAAACTGTGCTGCTGTGTCGAAACATCTGTGGTGAAACGGTCATTAGGAGGATTGAATCTATGGTGAAATGTGCAGGGGCACAGCAGCAATAAAGACCTGAACCCAGTGACCACAGGCAAGGTTCATTAGTTCCAATCTGTGCGATTAGACACACACAAACACCCACACTACTGGAGCTGGATCAGGTACAGTGAAGAGCAGCGCTACCATGCAGCTAGAACATGTGGCCTGCAGAACAATGCAGTGTTTTGTTTGTTTATCTGTTCCCTATCACGTTGTATTGTGTTAGACTTACTTGTGTTAGTATTGGGAAATCCCTCTCAGAGGAGGCCTGCAGGACTGCAGCTTTTCTCGTGGAGCTAGACACGCATGGAACTGATTTGAGCCGTATTACTCTCAATATTAACCCTGACACAGAAATGAAACATAAACCTAAGGAGGTCTGTTTAAAGCGCTCCGTCTGTCAGTCACACGGAGTGCTTTTTTTCTGCCTGGACATATACACACTGACACTCCCACCTCAGGTTTACTATCACATGCTGTAAATCACATTGACTCAGTTGACCTGCATTGACTCTCACACTGCAGTAAAGATATGCAAAACACCAGCATGTGTTAACTGGATAAAAAAGGTTGTCAAAAAGACTATAGCATAATGTTGACTTCAGAAAATCTGACCAGAAGTGTGGCTGTTTTCAATTTGGAGTTTAAAGCTAACTAGTTAATAGGCTAATTGTTAGGCTATCTAACATGCTATCTGACAAACACACAGATAAAAATACTTATAGCATATTTTAACATGCTGTTAGCATGTTGCTTAGTCCTAGTTGTTTTGCTTGATATGTTTTTTTTATTATTTGGCTAGTATATTGCTAGCATTTTTAGCATGTTTTAACATGTCGTTAGCATGTCCTGGCCTACTGGTTTTGCTTTGATAGCATTAGATATAGAGTAACATTCAAAACAAGTTGCTAATCTTACCTTTACATGTTTTGACTTGTTGGTAGTATATTTATTGGATACTAACTCAATGCTGGTATAATTTAACATGTTTAACATGTCGTACCCTAGTGAAACAAGCTGCTAATCTTTACTTTTTTCATTAGTAAAGTGTTTTCACTGGTTGGTAGTATATTTTTTGGATTTTAATGCAATGCTAGTATAATTAAACATGTTTGTAGCATGTTTTAATGTCTGGTTTAAATGTCCAAGCCTAGTGGTTTTGCTTTGATAGTGTTACATATAGAGTAACACATTCAAAACAGTTGCTAATCTTAATTTTCTTGACCTAGTAAAGTGATTTCACTTGTTGGTAGTATATTTCTTTGATTCCAACAAATTAATAACATAATTTAACTTGTTTGTAGCATGCTTTCACATGAAGTTATCATAGTCTAAGCTACGCTTTTGCTAGTGATTGAACTGTGATTGAAACCAAGAAAAGCACAATGTGTTTCACATTACGCTCTGCGTCACAGTATGGGGTGCTTCACTTGAAGGTGTACAGGCACAAGTCTGTAAGAAAGACACCAAAAGCCAAACATTTTCCTAAATGCTCCAGGTCACGGTCAGGAAATGATCCAATTCGGCATTATGGAGCAGCATAAAACCGCTGCTTGGCAGAGAGACGTCCTGTGCACTCAATGACAAATGGCCATAAGTTAATCCTGCTCTTATTGGTAATCAGATACTGGGTCTGTGTACCGAAACCATAAATTCTCTTCTAAATGTAATTTAAAAGTGTGTTATGAGAAATGAAGTCATCACGCTATAGTGTGGGTGTTGTAGCCTTGCAACACAAATTATGTCCTTTGGAGTTCCTCAGAGGGACGTACCTCAACCTGTATGAGCCCAAAACAGCCCAGGTGGAGATTCATGCTGGAAAATCATGGAATATAGACTTCATAAATAAATCCCACAGGTATATCTTTGGGTGTTTTTCTTTAGCTATGGGCACTCTGGCCTCAGAGGACTCATTTTACATGCATTTGGCATGCTAAACTTTTTTGGGGGTTTTTTGGCTTAGCAATTTGTCTACATTTGGCACCTTTGGATTTGTATAATTTCATATATTAAAAGCACACAATTAAAAATTTGCATACGTTTTGAATGCTACAGCTTAATGAAACTAATTATGATGAAATATAAATTAAATGATTGCTGAAATGTTTTAAGAAATTCCCATAATCAATAAGTCAAATTCCCATAATCAATTTTAAAGTGTAAAAAACAGAAAATGCCTGTAAGTCAAGGGATGTTTTGTTGTAATATACAGTCACAGAACATGCTAGTTAACAGATTTTTTTACAGTGCCATATGCAATAAATTGGCATTAAATGTCATTAAAAAAAACTGCCTTTTTCAGTTTCAATCCTGTTTATATGCTGACTTTCAGTAGTACTTTTTGAGCATATGTTTTGAGCATTAAAGGCCCTTACCATCCTTTTATAAAGTAGTGTATTATGATGGATTTCACTTTTTATACAGTTATACATAAAAGCCATTTGAAAAGTAGAAGAAATCAACATTGAAGACCCTGCAAAACACTTCATTTTAATGTGACCTTCGCAAAATGAAAATCTGTAAAGTTTAATAGAAATCAGCCCATGGGACATAAAAGTGTGCTTAGCTGAAGAAACACCCATTTATGTATTATTAAATACGTGATCCAACCAAACTTATGCCCTGGCAGAACATCCTGTCCCAACTGTTCATAATATTAAAGGAAAGCACTAAGATTGCAGAAACAAGGTCATATCGCTGAACATTATATCACTGTTTTATTTCCAGTGCGTGAGAAACCCTGTCAAGTGAGATTTTTATTCAGAAACACATGCTGAACGTCTGCTTAAATCAGTGTTTCTCTCTGTCCGTTAAGCTCCGGTAATGACTACACCTCGAGAGCAGAACAGATCTATTATAGATGGTCCTCACTGGTTCCTTCAAGAGATCCAGCAAACTGCCTCCATATGCGCTTTTTCCATACTCTGGAATTCTGTTTATGTACACTGTCAAACTCCTCACTGTGTGAGAACAAAAGAAGCAAAAGCAATTACGGCCTGGGCGAAAGAGTGAATATTAACCCCACGGATCGTCTCAGGAGCAGCGGTTTGAATCCCACAGCCGATTTCCCTGAGATTCCCATCAGCGCAGCCATTCACATGGGAAGCCCGACATCCTGTGCCTCTGCACTGGAAAACTTGACAGCTAACTAATGTTCTGCGGCCGCCTTCCTCCTTAAAGCCACAAGCGGCAGCCCTGAAACAGTCCTGCCCCGGGCCACTCTGGGGTCCTGAGAAGCCAGGAAACTGCTTTAATCCCATTCTGTGCGAACCTAATCGTGCCCTGTGGCTTCAGAGAAGCCTGTTTGGGTTGGAGACGGAAAAACAATCAGAATCTGAGAGCGCGGCTAAGTCTGCGCTAGCAGTGTCAACAGGCCTGTTTATGTTAGCGTGCATTAGCATAGCGCTATTGACACGTGTAAACCAAAAGCTGGTTTGTGTGCTTTGATGTGGAGATAATGTAATCAGTTGCTGTTTGTTGAGTTTTAACACTTTGGCGCAGAATCGATGGCTGAATCATGAACTGTGAGGCTGGGAAACGAGGTCAAGATGGAGGCCAAAGGTGTGATGGAGCCAGACTAAACAGGATATTGACTCTGGCTAAAGCTGATGGGACAGGCGGTTTGAGAGTCTGTCTGTTAAATAAACTCTTGTACACACTGCTCTGTATATATACTCTATATATACCGGCTTCTAAGCTGCCATGAACCCACACATTTTACGCCAGGCTGACTGTGTCCTCTAATTACAGTGCTGTTCTGGCTAAGAAAATATTTACATCTTGGAAACATACACTTCGCCGAGCAGAAGCCAATCACAACCCTTTCTCCACGCTGATGGAATAAATATTGCCAAGATGTGTATTCACAAACATACATACACTTACACTATGCTTATGAATATATTCATACAGGTTATGACAGGAGAAGAGAGGAGAAAGTCATTATGGAGTAAATAGACATGGGTAGCCAGACTTTTGATTATGAGGATCAGTTTCTGATCAAGAACCACCCACATAGACAGGAAGCGGGTGAGAAAAATAAAAGAGAGTGAAATGTGTTATACAGCTATGCTTGTGTGTCTTGTATATCATTAACATCCTGTCAAATGTTTGACACAGAACACTTAAATATATTTTTTATGATTTGATGCCAGAATCTTGCATGCTTCCATAATACCAAACTATTTCTAGCACTTATAGCAGCATGAAAGTTTGTAAACATAAAATAAAATTAGCTTTGGTTTTGTTTTTTAAAACATCCTGATACATTTATTCAGCAAGGGTATGCGTTTAATTGATAATTGAGTGAACCTTGATACTAAGAAATGCTTTTTACGCACCAAAATACCAACAATTAGTAATGATGTGGAAAATTCAGCTTTCAATCACAGGAATAATTCACATTTTATAAATGAAAAAAAATACATAAAGTTATTTAAAATAAGTAATATTTCACATCACTATTTTTGCTGTGTTTTTGAGAAAATAAATGCAACGTAGGTAAACAGAAAAGAAGGCCAACACTATTGTATAAATATTGAAAAATAATTATCCATATTTATTTTCTTCTATTTTTGTCTTTAAAAAAATTCAGAACTTCTGAAAAAGCTGACATTCTAATAATAACACTCTCTGTATGATATATTCTATATTTGCATCTGCCAAATGCTTAAATGTAAAATATAAAAAGCTACATCTGAAATGTAAAAGAAACAAATAGAGGGAGAAAATGAATGAATGAATGAATGAATGAATGAATGAATGAATGAATGAATGAATGAATGAAGCTTATCTTTTCAAGCATTCTGTAGTTTTTCTAGTTTCTTCGGAGTTGTCTGCTGAGTGGATGTCTCTGCGATTATTTGTATCAGCTTGCTGCAAAAAATACAATTTGTGTCTGAATTTATGCATGACATTACATCTGATTTGAGAGAAGATTACAGCTCTTTTTCAGACAGATTTTAATTGGATTTTAACTTGAAATTAAACTAAATGAATAAGACAAGATAATAAAAAACATTCAAGGCTTTACTAAAAACATGTTTTTACAGTGTTTGTGGCCTTCTAAAAACAAAGTGATGCACATGCACTGAAGCACAGATTATCATTAATAAATAGAGTTTAAATTTTAAAGATTTTAAAAATATTTACTTTGTTTTTCTACTTAATTACTATTTTTATACTACATATAATTATATTATTTAAATTATATTGCAACTATATTTAAATGTGCATGCACTCAATTGTCTTGCCTCTTGAAGTATATTTTGTAATACACTTTGGCATTTGAAGGTATAAATATATATATTTCACATTTGGAACCATATTAAAAGCATATATATATATATATATGTGCGTGCGTGCGTGCGTGCATGCGTGCGTGCGTGTTTGAAACATAGATTTCCCACATTTAAAAGAAAAGGGTTTTTCGCAGTAATCACGTTTGCTGTAAAATAATATATATGTTCAAAAAGTCATGACAACAATTGTTTTTATATTTATTTAGCTTAATAAAATAAGTTTATCATTTTCTAACAGTTTGCAAAGTTATATGAGATCTATCTCAATATTTTAAGTCAGTTTAATGCAGTTTTAGTTTAAATGACTTTTTAATTACAAAATAAGGCTGCAACTATTTTTTTTGTCAGTGTATGCAAACCTATTTTCAGTCTCCCAAAGAACAAATCAGCAAGAAATCATTAAAAGTTTTTATTAAAAGTTGTTAAAACCTTTCTTTCTGTGAAGAAGATTTGAACAGTCTAAAGCGATTCTTGTGTGATGTTTAGTTTCTTCATGTAACTATACAGTAGACGCTAATCAGAATCCTGGTAACACAATTCTCGCTTTTAAGTGGCTGCTTATGAGCATGCAGATTACTAACATATTGATTGTTTATTAGTACTTATAAAACATATATTAATGCCATATTCTGCATGCTTGTATTTTATAATATTAATAATTACGCATTTTGTTTATGATGCGCTTTTCAATAAAAAGAATACAACCAAAATCAAAACAAACTTGCATAATAAACAATATACAGCCCAATAATCAGTAAAAACAATAAATAAGCAAAATTACAAATTGCATAACAAAATTACAGTGATAAATGACAAATTAAATGCTTTACTAAACATACGATTAGGAGTTTCTTAAAGCAATCAAAGGAGACATCAGGTAATGCATTCCATAATTATATAATAATATTCCAAAGCTTGGGCAGCATGGTGGCGCAGTGGGTAGCACAATCACCTCACAGCAAGAAGGTCGCTGGTTCGAGCCCCGGCTGGGTCAGTTGGCATTTCTGCACGTTTCTGCACGTCCATGTTTGCATGTTCTCCCCGTGTTTGCGTGGGTTTGCTCTGGTTTCCCCCACAAGTCCAACATATGCTGGATAAGTTGGCGGTTCATTCCGCTGTGGCGACCCCAGATTAATAAAGGGACTAAGCCGAAAAGAAAATGAATGAATGAATATTCCTAAGCTTAACATTCATTCATTCATTTTCATTTCGGCTTAGTCCCTTTATTAATCTGGGGTCGCCACATCGGAATGAACTGCCAACTTATCCAGCATATGTTTTACGCAGCGGATGCCCTTCCAACTGCAACCCATCTCTGGGAAACATCCATACACACCCATTCACACCCATACACTACGGACAATTTAGTCTACCCAATTCACCTGTACCGCACCGCATGTCTTTGGACTTGTGGGGGAAACCCACGCCAACACAGGGAGAACATGCAAACTCCACACAGAAACGCCAACTGACCCAGCCGAGGCTCGAACCAGCGACCTTCTTGCTGTGAGGCGAACGTGCTACCCACTGCGCCACTGTGAGGCCCTAAGCTTAACAAATAGCTTACAAATTATAATTAAGCAGGAAAGTAGAAGTGCACAGAGGCAAAAGTCACTGTTAATGCTTGGTTAATGGTGGGATTTTTATTTTATTTTAATTTTAAAAATTATTTACAGACATACGGTAACAAGACTGTATACGGCCAAACAAAACTTTCCTCACCAACTGTACTATAATGCCCTGGTCTGGCAGATCTGGAACAAGAGGCTTTGAAAGTAAAGTGGAACGACAGATGGAGGACTAAACTTAAATACCAGCCCAATCTTTTAATAAATCTGCAACAGGTGGCAGCACATGGTTTACATCATTGCTGCGCTCAACTAAACACAGGTGACGTGAAAGACCTTACACTGGCCGGCA
This sequence comes from Danio choprae, assembly GCA_903798125.1. Classification (NCBI taxonomy): domain Eukaryota; kingdom Metazoa; phylum Chordata; class Actinopteri; order Cypriniformes; family Danionidae; genus Danio; species Danio choprae. The sequence goes on from CAIGQW010000259.1 coordinate 4,850,254, forward strand.
GTGGGGGATTGTGGGATTAAAACCAGAGAGAAGCTAGCATGTTCTTCCTCTGATTCGCTCCGGGGATGAAAATTTGTTCCCAAACGGTGCTGACCGTGTCTTTATCTAGGTGAAAATAGCCTGTATTACCTTAGAGAAAGTGAGCGCGAGCACACTGTTATGGCAACGCTACCTTCACTGTGTTTAGACTACAACACTAAAGCAATGAGGTCATGATTATGATGTAACCTGAGGGAGAAAGTGTGTGTGTGTGTGAGTAGAAAGAGAAATAATGTTGGCCAGATGCTATAACTAAAAGTAACATGATCTGACAGAAAGGACAGGAACTGTAGAATGTATGTTGTGTGCATTTCTCTGCGGAGCCCAAATCAACAGTCCAATCTATCAACAGGCTGGAGATGTTTTCTTTGCTGGCCTATGAAGACGTCATCATTTAACTGTGTTTACAGATGAAGGATACCCTTAAGAAACAAAACTAGGACTTATAAGGAAGGAGTGTTTACCCAGGATTTTTGTATAATCTTTTAAGCAAACGTGCCAGTTTAAACGGTTTCCTTATTTGAATAAAACTGTGATTAGTCATTTGGCTGATGCTTTTATTAAAATAGTTCAGCCGAAAATGAAAATTCAGTCATTACTTATTTACCCTAATGTGCTTTTTTATTTCAGAACTCACAAGGAGAATCTCCTATTGCATACAATGGCAACAAATAGCCACCAGCATTAAGGGTTTTTTAAAAAAAAATATGTAAATGCATCACAGAATTGTCCCATGTGAAGAATGTGTTCAGAACCAGAGGCCTGGGGCCCACTAGGGGGCCTCTGCAGTTTCAAATAGGCCTCAAGATGACTTGAAAGTTATTAAAACCAGGCAAAATGTAAGTTGATGTCATATTTCTTAGTATAATTCATTAATTTCATATGTCCAGAAAGTGAAGTTTTCAAATATTTTATTTTTAGGTAAATGATGGTAAGAAAATATTAAATTAAATTAAATTCAAGTTTATTTGTATAGCGCTTTTTACAATAAATATTGTTTCACAGCAGCTTCACAAAAGGTGCACATTATTGCATTACAATCAAATTAAGTTAAAGTTACAATCATAATTAAATTATTATATACAAACATAGGTATTTTATAGCATGTAGGTGATGTCTATTTGAGAAAAATAGAATTATAAATAGTATTTATAAGTAAGATTTTGAAACTGCTTCAGAAATTAATGGATTTTTTAAAACTATTGTTTATAATTATTTGATTGAATAATTGAATAATTGAACAATAATTGAATAATTTAAGGTTATTATAAATATAATTTACAATAAAAATGGATATGAATTATTTATGTAATGTAATAAACATTCATTTTAAATCATTCAGGAAGTTTGCTGATGTTGTGGATTAAAAGTAGTTATGCTCTAAAGAATGTTTTAAAGAAAATATTTAATACATTATTTAAAGAGTTTGAAAATGAATCAAGAAAATAGTTTAAATATAATTAGAATTTGTTAAGAAAAATATTACTAATTATTGGCGGTTCATTCCGCTGTGGCGACCCCAGATTAATAAAGGGACTAAGCCGAAATGAAAATGAATGAATGAATGAATTACTAATTATTTTAATTAATTTAAATACGAGCAGCATTTTACTTATAGTAAATACATTTCTTGGGGGACTTTCAGATATTGGCTTAGATAATGAAGTCTTATCGTCAAATAGGTTGAAAACCATTGTTCTAAGGGTTGAAAATAAAAGGTTGTGACTTTTCGCACAACTGCATGACTCTATTAGCCTTGTAGTTTATTCTGACTTGCCCATAAAAAGCCCTTTTTGATAAATCAAATCAAATGCAATCAAAACAAATCTGCCACTGCAACATAAATCAATATGCAACATGAAATACAGTGCCTATAAATCCCACAAGAATTGAATATTGTGGCAACTCCGCTTGTCAGATGACAGTCAGAATGAGCACAACAGATATATTCACCTCAGAGAAGAAAGTACATGGATTTTATTTTGTGTCACGTTTCAATTAATCTTTATTGCTCACAATTTGTGTGCTTTTCCTGAGGGAGGCAGAGCGAACTGTGCCGCTAATAGAGTCTCATGAATGTGCAGTCATTTGTCCATATAATGAAGCTAAAACAGGTTGTTGTGACTTTCAGCATACACATGAAAAATGCTACATTTTACATAAGAAATTCACACAGGTACAAGTACAGTTAATGATGACAGCATTTTTACTTCACTTCATTTGGCTGAACTAAAAGCCTTGCTTAAATTCGATCCGTATCCTGTGCTATTGCAAGTGTGTTTAAAATCATTTTGCCTGTCAGAGAATGGGAAGGAGCTTTAAAGGCACCCTCAGTAATTTTCCCTCATTAAAATGTTTTAGACGCAAATAAATAAATGGTACTTTTGAAAAATGTGTTTAAACTCGTGTTCACTCACATGAGATGAAGACTGAAGTCAAAGTTGGTTTATTTTACATGGCACAGATCACCTCGTGAGGGCACTTAACTCAGTTTATCTCGATAACTACACTGTTACTGGACACTTTTGCTTGCAGAATAAATCCATCATGGCTGACTGCGAATAGTGGATTTCTACTATGGCACGATTACTGAAAACCTTCTGCTTTGCATCAAATCTGCAGGGTGCCAGCGTAAGTTACAGCTGAGAGAAATGAAACCAATTTCACCTTTAAACACTCATGTTATTTAAAGTGATAGTTCAATCCAAAATAAAAAAAAGACCTGATGCAGTTCTTTTTCTTTTCAGCAGAATACTGTTAGCTTGATTTACAGTATAAATCTCAAAAACGTTTGTGGATGAATTTATGATTAACTTGAGAGGTAGTATGCTTAAAGGGATGGGTCTGTGCAAGAAACTGAACACGGTCTTGACTGTTTGCCAAGTATTGTATAATATTGAATACTGAAAAACTGTAGGAAATGTACAAAATATACCACTTTAGTGTAAGTATACAGATATCCTAATTATATAAACCCATTTAAAATACATTTTAATGATAAGAGTATTAATCCTTTCTTTAGTTCTCTAGTTAAAGGGACTTGATTTTTTTATGTACTTATATATTCATTCATTTTCTTTTCGGCTTAGTCCCTTTATTAATCAGGGGTCGCCACAGCGGAATGAACTGACAACTTATCCAGCATATGTTTTACACAGCAGATGCCCTTCCAGCCGCAACCCATCACTGGGAAACATCCATACACAGTCATACACTACAGACAATTTAGCTTACCCAATTCACCTACAGCGCATGCCTTTGGACTTGTGGGGGAAACCGGAGCACCCGGAGGAAACCCACGCCAACACGGGGAGAACATGCAAACTCCACACAGAAATGCCAACTGACCCAGCTGAGGCTCGAACCAGCGACCTTCTTGCTGTGAGGTGATTGTGCTACCCACTGTGCCACTGCGTCGCCCCGAATTTATATATTAAATATTATAATGTACTAAATATTGTTTGTTCATTTTAATTGTAGACTTGCTCTGAACAAATCATTTGAATCAGTGAGTTATTAACTGGAGACTCACTCTGGGGTGCGTTATCAACAACATAACTTGTGGCTGAACTATTATAGTACGATGCATTGTTTGGAAAAAGAACGTGTGATGAGTGTTTCTAAAATCATAGTTGCTCTGTTGCAGATCCATCGTTTGAACCATGTTAGTTATAATGTAAAACGCCTATAATGACGCTCTAAACAGGGTAGTGTAACAACTTCTTTAGAAAAAAATACCTATAACATTTTTTTGCTTTTGGTTTTACACGCACACACATTTAAGAAAAAAAATCCAATATTAGTTTTAGTAAAAGCATGCACTCGTTTTCCATATTAATTGAAATACATGTAAACGGCACATATAGGGCCTATGTTTCCATTACAAATATTATTGCGAATATTCCATATTCTACTCTAACATAAAACCACAATTGTCACAATTAAAACCATCGCAATTGTCAATATGAAGTTTGCTCAAACTGAACTGTAAAAAATACTTTTAAAAGCAAATTACACTGAAGAGAGATGGCTTTAATGTTTTTTTTTTTTATCATTCTGAGTTAAAATGTTGGAACGTTCTGAATGAATAGTGCTTAAGGGGGATAACCGGGAATAGAACACAGCCTGGAACTCTTCATACAAGTTTGCAACGCAGTTTGCGAATGTTCGTTGGAACGATGGATTTGGGAACACCAAATCAACGAACTATGTTTGTATGTTTGTAATGACGAAACTTGTGACCTTAGTTGGCTAACAATTGTTTTTGGAAACGATTTGAATCAGTGAGTCATTATTTAAAGACTCAAGGAATCACTTGAAACAGCGAGACATTAATTGGAGACTCTTTCTGAATCAATAGTTGAATCAGTGAGTCGTTGACTCGTTAACCCATGCAATCTTAGATTAGATCTGTATAGTATAAAATCTGTATAATTCAAAAATTAATTTTGTGTGATTTCTGAACTGATTTAACCAGCCCAATCTCACAAGAAAGCATAAATATTTTAGGTTTTGTCAAATTAGTGTCTAATTCTTACTAATTCATATTGATTTCAGTTGTACGAAAATGTATAATTTTTAAAAGCAGGCATGCAACCAAACACCACTACCTAAACCCCACCGTCATTGGGGGATGAGCAAATCGTACTAAAATGTACGAATGAGATATTACGAATTTATACAAATTAGCCACTAAATCAAAAAGTCACAAATAGGCATGAGTTGGAGTCGAATTAAATGGGTTAACTGGCAAAATTCAGTTTATTGAACAGGCACTTCCTTCGAGTCACAGAGCAGGTGATGATTTCTCCAATTCAGTATAACATTTTACTTTGCAATATTTTAGAAATGTAGAGGAGTAAAAGGTACTGTAAAAAGATTCCAAAAATTCTCAGATTAAGTACAGATACTTGGAAAATGTATGTGTATAGTCATTAAGTAAAAATACTCCTACATATTGGATAGTTTGAGGGTGAGTAAATTATCAGCAAATTTTCATTTTATTAACTCTTATTTATTTAATAACAAAAAAGAGAAAACAATTAAGTCATCTGTTGGCTTATCCATATATCTTTAGCATTTTGAATATAGCTTGAATTACCAGTGTTTATATACTTTACTGCAGAAAGACAGATATTTGTTCAGAAAATATTTTTCAGTGTAAACACTGAAACGATGGCTGACCTGACAGAAATGACGGGTGAAATTTATGAATTGGCAGACAGCCAAGTACACTAAATTTACAAATACGCTCTTGCATTCCCTGGGAATCAAACCCTCCGTTTTAACTTCCAAAACTGCTCAGGCATCAGCATGAAAAAAAAATGGGTCTGTTTATATTTGAAGAGCTTAAAGCAAAAAAAGGAGAACTGTGAAAGTAACTTCTTGGAGGAGAGTGAGAGAAAAGTGGAACAGTTAAGAGGTAAATACGCAAATCAGGTTTTAACAAGCTTTTGCTTCAACTGTAAAGCATCTGCAGGTTGGAGACTTGTGTGTTCCCACTGCAACTCTAAACTAACATGAAACAAAGAAGAACAGCAAAGGAGAGAAATGAGGGAGAACATAATTAACAGCAGAAATATTTCAGAACCTGCAAGGGAAAGCTTTAACGCTGAAGAGATCAGCACGAAAACATTTCTTAATCAACACATGGAAATCCCTATTTTAAAAGCTCATTATTGGCTCTGTTTAAACCACATTTGTAAACACAGCGGATAAAATGAGAGGTTTTTAAAAACAATATCAAGACCACATCCTTCCACAAGGACTTTTCCAGTGCAGCTCTGAAAACTGTGTGAGATTGGCAGATGGCTCGTGTCATGTACTGGTCCACTTCAGCCCACTTAAGCAGAGTCCGAACTCAATTACTCCAGCAGTGAATGAGAGGAACACGGAGGCCTGATCAGTCCAAACCAAATTAAAGTGATTGAGTTTCAATGCAGTGGAGTGCTGCACGCTCACCAGGGCGGTTTGTCTCTCACGCTTAGATTCCCATAATCTACCCCACATCTGGCTGATATTAGTCATCAAATCATATCTTCCATCACTTTGAACTGTCAGATCTGCCCACACTGGCTGTGGCGCTCGTGTTCCCAGATGCAATGCATTAACAGACCTTCAGTTTTCTCAATGGAGGAAAGCACACATTCACTTCCCTCTCTTTCATCTCATACATTGTTTTTGATTTTCCCGTTTCAAGTGTTGAAACGGGCCTACTTAAATTACTAATCATACTATTTCTGCTATATTGGGAATAGCATACTTGCGTACTAAATCTTACTATTTCTGCCATTCTTAAATAGCGTACTAGCCTGCTGCTCTTACTACAGTATTTTACTGCTTCTACTAAAATATCTACTGCCAGCTTATCATAATAGCATATTTACAAGCTAATCTTAGTAGAAGCATGCTATCCTACTTATATTGTTACTTGTACCATATTGGAATAGTGTGCTACAATATGTCCTCCATATCAGAAAAGCATTCTAGCATACTAATCTTACTATTTCTGCCCTATTGGGGAAGCATTCTTGCATATTAAATCATACTATTTCTGTCATTCTAAAATACCATACTAGCCTGCTGCTCTTACTGCAGTATTTTACTGCTTCTACTAAAATATCTTACTACTGCCGGCTTAGCATAATAGCATATTTACAAGCTAATCTTAGTAGAAGCATACTATCATACTAATATTGCTACTTGAACCATATTGGAATAGCGTGCTACAATATTTCCTTCATATGGGAAAAGTATTCTAGCATACTAATCTTACTATTTCTCCCATTCTGAAATAGCGTACTAGCCTGCTGCTCTTACTGCAGTATTTTACTGCTTCTACTAAAATGTCTACTGCCGGCTTATCATAATAGCATATTTACAAACTAATCTTCGTAGCTACTAATGCTAATATTACATTACTACTTCTACCATATTGGAATAGCATGTTACAATATTTCCTCCATATCGGAGAAGCATTTTAGCATACTAAATCTTACTATTTCTGCCTTACTGAAATAGTAAGATTTAATAAAATAAATAATACTAGCACACTACTCTTACTACAATATTTGTGCCATATGGGATTAGTGTGCTTATCAATAGCATATTTGCAAGCTAATTTTACTATTTATGCTAAAATAGAATAGCACACTAGTATATCATGTTTGCAACAACATTGCTGCCATTTCAAAAATCCATACTAGAATACTAAGCTTCCTGTGTTGCCATACCCGAATAGCATGCAAGTATGCTACTCTTACAGTATAATATCAAAAAAGCATACTAGAATACTTATAAGAATAGCATACTTGCATTCTTGTCATATCGTAGAAGCATATTAGCATACTAATCTTAGTATTTCTGCCATGTTGAAATAGCATACTAGTTTGATACTCTGACTAATATTTCAGCCACATCAGAATAGCTTATTTGCATATTAATATTACTATTGTAACCTTATCAAATGCTAATATAATTATATACTTTTATAGCTATTTCTAGAATTGGAATAAAATGCTACTTTTACTGAATTATTTCTGCAATATTGGAAAACCATACGAGCGCACTAACCTCATTCTTTGTGTCATAACACAATAGCATACTAGCATGCTGCTCTTAATATTTCTGCCATTTTATGAAAGCACACTAGCATACCAATCGCACTATTTTTGCCATACTAAAATCTTACACACTAAGATATTATTGTTTCAGGATATCAGAATAGCCAGAAAAGCCTGTCAATATTTTTGCATGCAAAATAGGCATAGCATAGTTACTAATATAACCATTTCTGCCATATTAAAACAATACTATGACAATATTTCTAAGATGTCTAAATAGCATTTTAACACAACAATACATCTATTTCTACAATATCAGAATTACATATCTGTCAAATAGAAATAACATAGTACTGTTTGTGAAATATAATGCTCAGGAAAAGACGATTAGATTAAACTACACACCCAGGAAAACTAAAAAAGAAAGCAAAGGGGAATGAGAAAAGAAAGAGTGTGGTTTGAATGGCATGTAACCGGGTCTCTCTCTGAAACTCTGGAGCCCACTGTGGAGTGTAGGGTAATGTGACCCGGTTGACCCTGCAGAGCTACAGCAATGATCAATAATAAATGAATGTAATTTTATCAAACAATGACGGCACATACAGAGCGTCCCTTTCTCTCTTCGTGCGCCTGAATGTCCATTTATACTGCTCCTTATAGACCTCATCAGTGCCAAGCAGGTGTGTTCTTTGTGCGAACACACACAGACGAACCGACTTTCCTCTCTTTCATCTCTCTTGCTGCCCTTGAATGCAGAGGTAAGGCCTATTAATCCTGTTATGCAAATGAAAGTGATAAATTCCTCAGTTTTCCATGCATACAATTCCCAGCCTCCCCTGGTCTCCCCCTGCTATTCAATTAACACAAGACTGGGTGGGGGTCCGCGGGGGCAGTGCCAATGTTTCAGTTGGGTTTATAGTGGCAAAGCACCGGCCATGACAGATTGGTACATTTCCCCCCCCCCCTCTCGCACACAAACACACAGTACCAACCATTTTTCTCCTTCCCAAGGATTTTGGACCACACACCAGAAAAATGTATGGATACCTATGCACATGCAAATGCAAATATATAGGGCTTACGGCCTCGTGAACTCAGCTTTTCAAAATAATCCAATGCACCTTGTCTAAATACCAACTTAATCTTTTGTCATTTTCTGCATTAAAGCTTTTTAACTCGTAAGTATATTGAAATGGGTTTTAAAAATAAAATGGATTAAAAATAAAATGGGGAAAATGTTTTTTTTAATCTCACTACTCAGAATTCTGAGGAAAAAAAGACAAAAGTTTGTCAGATACAAGCAAAATCTTGAAAGTCTTACTTTATTTCTCACAATTCTATGTATTTATTGCAATTCTAGCTCTTTCTTTCAGAAATGTGACTTAGTTTTTTACTATTTATTTATTATAAACATTTATTCAAATTTTATTTATACAGTTTGTATCTTGTAATATTCAGAAAAAAATTCAGATTTTTTTCTTGTAATTGTGACATTAGTTTGCAGGGTCATTTGAGGAATAACACGTTTCTGCACTGATATTTACATTCATATTAATTCTGGGAAATGAATATAATTTTGTAACTGTAATTCCTCCAACAGCGAGTTTGTAGGCTAACGTAATTCAGACTTTTGCCGTCATGCTTTATTTCTCACAATTCTGATTGTTTTCGTAGAATCGTCACTTTTCACAACTACAAGTTTATATTCTGATTTCTCAGTTCTTAGTTCACGTCTTGCAATATTATGAGGAAAATAATCATAAACGCAAGATGTTGCAATTGTTGAATATAAACACACTTCTGAGAATTTTTTTTTTATAAAAATTGCAAAATAAAAAAATAGCTCATGGAAATAAGCCAACTTAAGAACTGAAAACAAAAAGTATCATGTCACGTATGCAAATAATGATCAATAGCTTATTAAAAATGTTTTCCAACACCATAAATGCAATCAATAAATACATTAAACAATTGCCACATTTACACTTTTAATCTAGCATACTATTCTTCTTTATTATGAACAGTTGCTATTGTGATACTAATATTGCTGTCTTTAGTAACTGTTTGTATTATCTCAGATAAAAACGTTTGCTAAATAAATGAAACTAAACACAATATTGTAAAACAGCTAGCTTCTTGCTTTTGAATGAATGCATTTTAAATTATCATCAAATATTATGATATCTGCTTAAAGGTATTCAAATATCATGCTATATTTTTACTTTTAATTTAAATCAAATAAATAGTAAATAATGACCATGTATATGAAGGATAACACTTTAGTTTTAGAACCAATTCCCACTATTAACTTGCTTATTACCTGCCTAATTATAAAATATTGTCTGTTTATTAGTACTTATAAAGTATGATTTTATTCTACATCTCTAATCCTACCCAATAACTAAACCGCTACCTTACTATTAATAAGCAGCAAATTGGTGCAAATAGTCTTAGTCAATGGTTTGATAATATCAGGAGTTGTACCTTAAAGTAAAGTGCAACCATATGAAAAAAAGCATCCGCATGAGGCTATGTGTGGGTCCTCTCACAGCCTCATGTCTGCAGCTCTGAACAAGGGTGTGTGCTGAGAACCTGAGGTTTAAGTTCATATCTCTCATTTAATGTACGAAAGCAAACCAAAACTTCACGGTACACAAGAAAAGCCATGCATGCATGAGTCTGGCTGAAGTGCTGAGACCTTCATGTGGTTTGTACAGTAACTGCAGTGAGGCCCAGATAGAGAGAATAAGACTCCTGAAGGAATGTAGTCTCTCTCTCTCTCTCTCTCTCTCTCTCTCTCTCTCTCTCTCTCTCTCTCTTCCTCCCTCTCTTCTTGGCAGGGCTCTAGCAGAGGCCCAGATGGTCGTGATGGTGATTCACCCAGTCATGCTGTCTGTTGCCGGGCAGCTCATAGTGATGCTGGTGTGCTTGTCTTTCACAGTAACTGTGTTTTAAATAGCAGCACACAGGTGAAGTATTGCTGTAATGGGGAATAATAATTATCTTACTATTTCTGTTATACTGGAATAGCATACTCATGTAGCCTGTTCGTGCCAAATCAGAATATCATACCACCATGCTCCATTTCTTCCATATTGGAATATTATACTGTAGTACGTTTACTCATACACCTTCTGCTATAACCAATAGCATTCTAGTATACTAATCTCACTATGACCTATTGTACATACGGTATGACAAAAAGACAGTATTTCTGTCAGATCAGAAAAGGATACATGCATACTAATCTTACAATTTCTGCTAGATTGAAATAGTATACTAATTTTATTAATTTTGCTATATTGAAATGAGGCAGCACGGTGGCGCAGTGGGTAGCGATGTGGCCTCACAGCAAGAAGGTCACTGGTTCGAGCCTCGGCTGGGTCAGTTGGTATTTCTGTGTGGAGTTTGCATGTTCTCCCCGTGTTTGTGTGGGTTTCCTCCAGGTACTCCAAGTCCAAAGACATGCGGTATAAGTGAATTGGGTAAGCTAAACTGCCCGTAGTGTATGAGTGTGAATGAGTGTGTATGGGTGTTTCCCAGTGATGGGTTGCAGCTGGAAGAGCATCCGCTTTGTAAAACATATGCTAGATAAGTTGTTGGTTCATTCCGCTGTGGGGACCCCTGATTAATAAAGGGACTAAGCCGAAAAGAAAATGAATGAATGAATGAATGAATGAATGAATGAATATTAAAATGATATAGTATACTATATCAAAACTGATAGTATACTATATCTAAAATGCTACTTAAAATTACTGTTCTATCAGAACATCATGCTAGCATACTTCTGCACTCAAAAAATACCATTTATTTGTTTTTTAAACTATTTAAAATGAGCTGAAACAACTCAAATCTTGAGGTTTTTTTTGTGAACAACCTAATTGTTTTATGTTCAATCGAATTAAAAACTAATAAATTAACTTAATTCCCTTGTGTTGTCTCAACACAAATCGATTCTGTGGAACCCAACATGTTTTACAGTGTGTGTCTGCCATACTGGAAAAGCATTAGCATACTAATTCTGCTATGTTGTCATACATACTTCCTAAGCTTATTTCTGTTACAGTGGAATAGTGTACTCCTGTAGCATTTCCACTATATCATACTAACATCCATTTCTTCCATATTGGAATAGTATACTATACTACTTTTATTAATACTCTTACTCTCTCTGCCATTATGAATAACATGTAAAATAGCATATAAGTATACTAATCTCGGGCCTCACAGTGGCGCAGTGGGTAGCACGTTCGCCTCACAGCAAGAAGGTCGCTGATCGCTGGTTCGAGCCTCGGCTGGGTCAGTTGGCGTTTCTGTGTGGAGTTTGCATGTTCTCCCTGTGTTGGCGTGGGTTTCCTCCGGGTGCTCCGGTTTCCCCCACAAGTCCAAAGACATGCGGTACAGGTGAATTGGGTAGGCTAAATTGTCCGTAGTGTATGAGTGTGAATGGGTGTGTATGGATAAGTTGGCGGTTCATTCCGCTGTGGCGACCCCAGATTAATAAAGGGACTAAGCCGAAATGAAAATGAATGAATGAATGAATATACTAATCTCACTATGTCATATCAGAAAATAACCTTACTATTTCTGTCAGATCAGAAAAGCATACTAGCATACTAATCTTACAGTTTCTAGGTTGGAAGGATACAGGCTATACTACTTTAATTGTTTTTGTTATATAGGATAAGCTTATTATTTTATTCTACTATTTCTGCTAATTCAAAATAGCATATACAATTGCATACTAATCTTACTATTACTGCAATATTAGAATAGCATACTATCATGCTACTTAAACAATTTCTGTAGGATCAGAATAGCATGCCAGCTACTTTTACTGTGTCTGCCATATTGGTGTAGCATTAGCCATATTGCTACAGTATCCGTACTAACAAATCATATTATTTCTGCCATCTCAGAATAGCATACTAGCAAATTTCACAATAGTATATCTGCAGAAGTCAAATATCTTACTATTTCTACCATTTTGGAAACTAACATTCTACTTTATTTCTACTTCATACTAGAATAGTATACCATACTACGTTTACCATTTTTGTTACACTGGAAAAGTATGATATCCTACTCGTACTCAGAATTGTACACTATATACTATGACTATTTCTGCCATGCTTCTCTTACAGTTTATGCCATACTGAACCGCATACTTGCATACTAATCACACTCTTTCTTCCCTATGGGAATAGCATAATATATCAAATAAATTCTGCTATATAGGAACAGCATGCTAGCACATTACTCATTCTATTTCTGTAATACGCAATGCTTAAAAGTAGATAGTCAGATTAGACTAAACTAGACACCCAGGAAAAAGATGATTCACTTGTGAGGACTCATGAATGTAATTTTAAGGTAATGTAGGAAAATTACTTTTTGATATTTTTATATGTTGAGTTTTTTGGCCATTTTGGTGCTTGCCAGTCTAATAGATTTTTCCAGAGGGGGAAAAAAAAACACATTTTGTTTTTTAAGAAACAATAAAATGCTGCCTATGTGTTGTATATTGAGAGCTGATGAATACCGTACGTGAGTGCTTTTGTATTGGATAAGGCAGGCTGTGTGGGGGGTATTTGGAGGTGTTGTTTTGTTTGGGTTTATTCTTTCAGGGGGTTGTATTTTGGATCGACTGTGTCCGGATTTGAGCACGATTTCCAATGGATTAGTCTTGAGGGAACGGTGTGATGGGCAGATTGCAATAAGAGTTTTAGGCCATTGTGCGTTGTGTAAATGGGTGCAGTGTGTGGGGTATGATGGGATTGCGTGTGGTACTGTGGGGCCTGTGGCCTGGTGTCAGACCTGCACCATCAAGCCGGAGAGCTGGAATGACGCCAACTCATGACATCATCTCCTGCTCCACACGGCTCGGGGCTGCGATAAATCCTCCCCAGGCACTGGGCCGTGCACAGGCATGCAGCAGAATACGCCATTGTCTCACACACAACCACAGCTGCTGCGGGCAAATGGCTCCACTGCCTCCTTCAGTACAAGTCCCATTTCTAATGCTTACTGCCTAAAAAACTTCTCTTCAAAAATCTGCATGATTTAATGCATTGCTCATGTCCATAGCAAATCAGGTCAGTCACCTTTTTACAGTGCTGTATACAATAGAGATTGCACATTTGCTATAATTAACAGGAAAATAATGAATGCAAATGTCATCAAATTTGAAAGAAATACAAATTTTGCATTTTCTTATTGGTTTAGTCCATTTAATAATTCTCGGGTAACTGATCCAGCTTATATTTTACACAGTGGATGCCAGCTGCAACCCATCACTGGGAAACATCAAACTTATTCACACACATACACAACGGACAATTTTAGCCAATTCACCTATACCACATGTCTTTGGACCGTGGGGGAAACAGGAGCAGCCGGAGGAAACCCACGCGATCATAGGGAGAACATGCAAACTCTGCACAGAAATGCCAACTGACCCAGCCGAGGCTCGAATCAGCGACCTTCTTGCTGTGAGGCGATCGTGCTACCCACTGCGCCACCATGACACCATTTCTTTTAGTTTGGAATTTTAAAAAATTGTTTTAAAAATGCAGAAAGTGCTAAGTTCAATATTAATAGCCTCCCAAAGCAAGGCAAATTGCTGTTGTCCAATGACTAGTCTAATTAACGTAACTTTCCTAGATAACCTAATTAAACTAGTTAAGCTTTTAAATTGCAGTTTAAGCTGAATAGTAGTATCTTAGTAGTACAATAGTATGTACTGTCATCATGACAAAGAAAAAAGAAATTAGTTATTTAGAAATTAGTTAATTAAAACTATTATGTTTAAAATATAAGTTGTTGACCCAAGTTAGATTTCTGGCTTTAGGTCGTTTGCCGATCCATCCCCTCCCTCTCAGCTCCCCACAATTTCCTGTCAGAACTCTCCACTGTCCTGTACATTAAAGGTTAAAAACCCCTAAAAAAAATGTTGGAAAAAAAACTTCTCTTCATTAACCAGCACTTTGAAAGATGAAAAAAGAACTTTTCTGAAAAAACTCTGCCTTAAATCTTAACATATAAGCAGCAGTAAAAGTAATGGTAAATACCACTGATTACAGTTTAATGGTAGTATTCAACATCCCTTTAAGCAAGGTCATACTTTCTCAGTAGTAAATAATGACTGAGGTTTGTTTGCGAACCCACAATGGACTTCCCTTTCATATTATGGCACATTCACCACAACGATAATAAGAGTTTTAATGATTTTAGCAGTTAAACTTTATAAACGCAATACCTCTCTGCATACGTGTGAGTGCTTTTTACATTAACACATCATCAGTTGCCATGGCGATGGCACAAACAGTTTCCCCTGACCTGGACATTTCAAAGCAGTAATGTTATACATGGAGAAGAGGCAGAAGTTTCTTCACAACACATCCCTTTCTATCCGAGCTGATGGCAAGCTCGTTGCCTTTCCCTCGGGGCAGCCTAAAAACTGTGTTCCTCGTAAGTATATAGTTACAGTATACTGTAAATATGAACTTATGAAATTGCTCCAATGAATCGAATAATATGGGCCAAGGAAATGGAATCAGTTCAAACTGACACATAAATGTTTACAAAATAAATTGTTAGCTTAATTGACTGTAAATCTTCTACTACTATCACTACTAGGATGAGGAAGAGAGATTTGGACAAACATCTACCATGCCAATAGTAAAAACTAACAATATTTTACAGTATCTTTCAGATTGGTTAATCATTGCAAACGTATTGCTTTTAAGAATGTGTTTTTAAACCCTTTTTTAACCCTATTTTTGAAAATAATTGTATTGTGCATAATGAATGAATTTGGTAAATATTAATATGGTTCATGGCTAACCTCAAGGAACTGGTAAGATGAAGGGTCATTAATGCCGTCCTGGATTACTAAAAGACATTTAGGTGTTAAAGAGGACCTATTATTATCATTTTTACAAGATGTTAAATAAGTCTCTGATGTCCTTAGAGTATGTATGTGAAGTGCCCCACAAAATGCCCCACAAATCATTTTTTATAACTCTATAAAACTGCCCCTTATAGGCTTTGATCCAAAAGTGATCCAAATGTTTTGGTGACAGTTCGCAGATGTTAATTTTTGCATCTTAAAACTCAGCATTTATAATGCCTTTTAGCCGCTGACATTATCATTCAGGGCTGTCTATGCTAATGAGGGAGAGGTCATCATTAATGGGGGGCTTTCCCCCTCTGATGACATGCACAAAGGACGAATGTCAATCAAATTGTTTCTGCAGACTTATTTTATCAAGTGGGATTATAAAAAATGTATTTAGTAAATTTTTATCATTAGAGGCTGGCTATATTCACACACTGTTTGAACACAACTGTGTTTAAACCCTTTATAAATGTGATTTTTTGCATAAGGATTCCTTTATGAACAGATCCTTTAACAATAATCAGAATATAAACAATGGCTACATATGTAGCTACACAATAATTCATCTTACTTTATTGTAGTTAATCCAATCAGAACTTTCACAGTACGGTTTGTATCCTATTAAATCATTAGCAGATCAGACCAAGAAAACAAACCCCACACGCTCTGTCTTTTTGAATTAATATAACAAATGTTGTTCCCTCGGCTCGCTTTAAACTTGACATCTCCGGCACAGTTCAAGTAAAATATTGAACTCTAATATGTTTAACCACAGCAAGTCCTAAGTAATGTCCTCTCTGTGCTTTGAGACAACAGAGGTGATATATTACTGAATTTTTAATTTCAAGCATGTGTCGGGTCAAACTGCGGGGTTAAACTCACACAGACGTTACGCTGCTTCTACTGGTGTGGATGCATTAACAACACAGCCATATTTGAGCAAACCTGACTGCGGCTGATTATAGTACCCATCTATTCAACTCCAATGCACCACTGACCTAAATTCAGTGCTGCAGGCCTTACGACCACTTGTTCTGGGACAATATACTTTTCAGCCACTCCAGCTTGAATCATATGGGATCACTAAAAAATAACCACCAAAACATTCCTGGTCTCACAGTCAGCATTGAGAACAGTCAATGCTGTTGTTTGCTAAACTCACTGCTGGATGTTATTGCATGTGCCTTTAAAATATAATACTGAGGTGTAAGGGTGAACAACACCCGGTAGAGAGTTGGCCCAATCAATAATGATCTAAACACAGCAACTGCTTGAGTTTGATAATAAAACACTTCTACTGCGACTCGGATGGAGGGGGAAAAAAAGAACTGAGCGGGAGCTAGAGAACAGGCCTGGTCTGTTGCATAGTGCGAATTTTCTATAGCCCAAGGGACAGTAATGTAAATGGAAACATTAAGCAGTAAGGAAAGCCTAGTAATTTCATAGCATTAGCATTACTGCACATTCTAGATTTATAGAGTTATCCTGATGAAGAAAATAAGCAGCATGTGCGCACCTCCCAGGACAATCAGTGCAACAGTTTCACACATTTACAGCTGATGGTATGATATATTGGGTAATATGAGTGTATAAAGCAGTCCCGTCAGTAGCACAATTCACTCCTTGAAGCTTTTAGCACATGCAAGTGGTTTCACATTCAGCCTAAGATAGGTTATAAGTTCAGGAATAGATGTATTCAGTCATGCTGTTGTTAGTTACATTAAATAAGTAAAGTTTCAGTGAAAATAATAATTGATTATGAGCTGTACTTTTCTGGCACAAAACATTTTTAAGTTCTATTTTAAAGAATAAACTAACATTTAATTTGTCCTGGCAAAATTACACTAGGCAGCACAGTGGCTCAGTGGTTAGCACTGTCGCCTACCAGAAAGAAGGTCACTGGTTCGAGTCCCGGCTGGATTAGTTGGCATTTCTATGTGGAGTTTGCATGTTCTCCCCATGTTGGCATGGGTTTCCTCCGGGTGCTCCCACAATCCAAAGACATACGCTATAGGTGAATTGGATTAACTAAATTGGCAATAATGTATGAGTGTGTGTGTGAATGTGAGTGTATGGGTGTTTTACAGTACTGGGTTGCGGCTGGAAGTGCATTCACTGCGTAAAACATATGCTGGAATAGTTGGCAGTTCATTCCGCTGTGGCTACCCCTGATAAATAAGAGACTAAGCTGGAGGAAAATGAATGAAAATTTCACTAAATTCAACTACTTTAAAACTAAAGTATTTGTGAGTATTCTGCTGAAACTACTTGCATGTTATGATGGAAATCAATTTGGGGAATCTTTTTTAAATCCTTTTTGGCAACAATCATTAGAGTGAACCAAGTGAATGGATTAAATCTTGGAGTGAATGGAGTGAATCTTAAAATGACTTCCCAAAGCTGTCTATGAGACAAAAAACCATTTAGGATATATCAATTCATAATTGACTAGAATGAAAAGATTTTCAGTGCTGAATATGAGACAGAGAGCCATTTAGGATGAACTGATTCCCTAGAATGAATATGAGCTTCTTTCTTAAGGAGTAGAAATGATAAAGATTTTTTTTAATGAAAAATCAGTTCATATAATGATTCAGGCTTTAGTCAAAACATGAGAAAGGAACCATTTAGTGTTATTAGATTCACTTTGAATCAGAATTCCCACTGTTACACGTGAGAACCATTTGAGACGAATTGATTCACTAGAATGAATCTGATTTTCCACTAGTCAAATGAAAGAGAGGACTATTTAGGAGAAATCAGTTCACTACATTACTTAATAATGTTAATGTAGTTAGCTACATTTGTTTATAGCATGTAGTGTAGCTAATACACATTAATAAGAACATCATTACTATAGCTGCACTGCTTTAGATTATGAGCAGCTTGTTCCTCATCCAGCAATGTGGGCATGTGGGTTTTAAAAAAAAAAAAAGCTGTTCACCCACAAACATTCATAAATCATCATGCATAACATTCATATCTGTTTATGCTCTCCCAGAAACTGTTTCATATCAGAAGTTGCATGTAGCTCCCTAATTGTGCCGCTAAAGGTCCATCTGCAAAGACTTGAAGCTCTGGCGCCACTGTTGGTTCTGTAACTGTTCAGCTAAAATGGCCTTGTTCCTCCCCCACGATACCTCCAGAGACTGGCAGTGCCCACAAAGCCCATCTGCATGCGAAACCACAGGCACATGATCTTAGCATGGATACGTGGAGAAACAGGAGTCTGTCCAGTCCCTAAAGGCGCAAGAGTGTCTTTTGGAAGATAAATACAGACGCTGCTAGGGGCTTTTAACATAGCGCGCGAGACGCTGGGAGGCTGATGGGCCCAACCAGAAAACACACAGCCATTTTGAAGAGCTACTCAAGCTTCGTTCCTGTGAATGCCATCCGGGAGACGTATTGTTTGCGGCCTCCGTCTGTCAGATCGTCTTCTGCAGCTGGAGAGCATATTTCATACTTCTGAGTGCATGAGGAGAAATGCAGGAGGGAGACGAGGGAGAAAAAAAATGCACACAAACAAAGAATAGGAGAAACATACAACAAATCCCCCCCTCTGGACCGAAGGCTCATTCACCGCATATACAATATGACGGGTAGCTCTGAAAGTCTGCTTCTCTGTCTCGCTAGGGCCCCTCAGGGGAGACTATCCCTCTCTTTTCTTCTCCTCTTCATCTCCTCCAGGCTTAGGACAGGCAGCGAAGAGAGGGGGAGAGCGACAGGAGGCAATGAAGAAAGGAGAGGCCCACTGTAAACAGAATATGTAGATTCTTTTCAGGCCTGCTGAAAGCGCCAATCGCTCCAAAGGCATGCAGATAGCATGGGGTGCCTGAACTGCAGGTAAAAGGTTGGGATGTGGTTGCTCCAGTAACGTGTTGCGGAAAGGCCTCCGCGATCAACCTAAATCTGTCTGATTTACATGTGAGAGACGGCGAGAGAAAAGCCCAAGTGTTGTGTCAGTGCAGCCCTACACATGTATCTTTCATCGTTTAGGAGAATTAGAGGGATATAGTTCACACAAAAATCCTCTACTTTACCTTGTTGTTCCAAACCCACATGACTTTCTTTCTTCAATGGAACGCCAAAATAAAAAGTGAATAGTGAGCACAAGAGTAAGTCAATTAAGAAAATTAGCATTTTTGGTGAAACTTAGGCCTAGGTTTATTTCTTTGGATCACCCACATCCATGTTCAACATTTGAAGTATGCTCAACTGCATATAAACACAGATGGACACAGATGACTGAGTGGACTGCTGCAAAAAAAATGTCCCAAAAAGCTTCATTCACCCCAAAATGAAGATGTTTGACCAAATCTGAGATTTCTGTCTCTCCACTGAATGTCTAGGAATTGGGTGGCTTAATTCAAGTCTTCTAAAGAGACGTGATTACTTTATGAGATTTGGGCTTTTTTTCACAAATGTTAAATCAATAAACAAAATCTCAGTCACACTTGCTTGACGAACAAGAAGAAACTTCCTTGATTCATTCCAAATGTTAAAACACACCATGTGACGTGACAAAAAAAATGAATATCATTGGTCTCTCTCATCAAGAAAGTATAATGGCTATGATCTATTCCTCTCAGTCATCCGCCATTCCCATAGAGGCTCGGCACAAAGGATTTTCTGCGTGAAACCACAAACTTGCAATGTAACAGTTTACTTTTTGTTCGTCATGATAAAACATGACGACTTCAAGCTTCAAGTTAAATATGGTTTCAACGAATGGTCAAAAGACTGTCTACCATCAAGCCCCTTCCTTCTTTATCTCACCCCTGGTTGCTTTCGCATACATATTACATATGACATTACATTTAACATATGAAATGTCATGTACGCAATATAATATCACAAAATATGCAAACTGTACCATATAACAATGCAACAATACCTCTCAATACAAATAAAATAATATTATAGGGAAATATTACAAATTTGTTAGTGCTCTTTATGGCTCTAACAGAAAATATGCTTGAGTTTTCAAAACCAAATGATGAATGCTGTAAACACTGTTCACTGATCCATTTTCATATGTGAATAAAAGCCCAAATTAAATTTCTTCACCATGCTTTAGAAGACTAGACAACTGCGGAATTAAGTATGCACGTGAGCAAGTTACATACAAAGTCAATGCAAACAAGCAAATAGAGGCTAATTACTGCTGGGCTGTGCAAATGAATGCGCAATGCATTTGCCATAATCACGCAGAATTCACATTTTCCATGCAATTGTGTTCATTTAAAACAGATAACCCACTATAAGTCTTTACTGATATTTTGAAGCATCAAGGTTTTGGGTTAATAGAGTTTCAGTAGATGACAGAAATCTCTTTCAAAAACAATCTCTTTCTGTTCCAAAGATGAGGGTTTGCAAAATAGGGATATTTAGTTGCAAAAATGGGCTTTGATATCCTTCCTGTGGAAGACAAAAGAAGGCTCCAAATCACACTAGACCCACAGAAAAACATTTTTCAAAACATCTTTTGTGTTCCACAAAGGAAAGAAACAGATTTGGTATGACATAAAACTTTGGGTGAACTGTCCCTTCAAGTAAAAGCGAATTGCCTGGCTCTCTAAGAGACACAACCGAGATCTCAAGTGACCTCATTTATGATTGTTGGGCCTTACAGATTGTATGAGAGTGTGAAGGAAATCTCTTCTGTTCATCTGCAGTGTAAAAACAATCACCGACACCTGATGCGATGCCCCAGAATCAGTCACAGTGTCAAAACCCATCGACTCTACAGGATCTCGACAGAAATTCATCATGTTTATGGACTGCGGAAAGAAACTTTTCCTCCACATCTTTACAGCTCTCCAGGCCCTACACCTGCCATCCGCACACACACACACACACACACACACACACACTGCATAGTTCCTGCTACTTGTCAGCGGTGCAGAAGATCCCTAGAGATAAATTCATAGCCGTCTCGCTTTATGTCACACACACACACACACACACACACACACACACACACACACACACAGAGTCTCTGGAAAGTGTTAAGCCCTGGTAGAATCCCATATGTTATAATGTTTGACTTTAGATTGTATTTTAACCATTACATCAGGTTTGAAATATGTGAGCTGGGACTCTCCCCCCTTTTTCCACCTTTCTGGTCTCCGTCATTCCTTCCCAACACACCTGTGTGCATGTATTCCCTCAGCAGTCTTTGGGAGCAAGCTTTTCCTTTCAGACGTTTTTTAAGGAGGCCTTTTCTCTCGTGTCATTGTGAAAACGCTCTCCCTGAGAGACGCCGGCAGGCAGGGGGTTTTGGGGCCAGATTTACACTGAAGCCATTGTGTGTTTACCTATTAAGCCAGTTTATGGGGGGTATATTGTTCTCTCTGATGGATTCCAGAAATGGGCATCGCCAGGAAAAACAAGCGCCGACATAAAAACAGATTTATTAATGAGGACCATGCATATTTCCCCCTCTCTTAAGGAAACAAGTTTACATCCCAAGAAAACACTGTGCACCTTTCAAGGTAATTAATGCTGCCTTAACGGTTACAGCAGACGGGATATACAAAAATGACTTGTTGAACTTTTTCGTTGTGGAAATCACCCGAAGCGATTCTGGATATTTACGAATCTTGTCACTGACACTGTGGAACATTACAAACGGTGTAATTGGAAAAGTGAATCATTGTATTGGAAATAAACACAGTCATGGCCACATGATCTGAATGTTGCTCTGAGATATTTATTCGGTTTCTGGGCTTCGTCTCTGATTCTCCCTTGAGCTGTTTTGTTTAAAAATAGCGCCAGATGATTTGAGAGTCTCATCCAATTCAATAAAGATGTTTTAATGAGTTTTTACAATTATGTATATGGTAAAACTGTTAAATATAGTTGATCTTATTATGTAAAACTACATTTGTACAGTTTCTGTAGAAATAGCCAGTGATTTGCTATGCAGTTTTCATCTATGCTGTGCATCATTTACAGATCAATTTAAAATGCTTTTTAAACTGCAAGAAAGCAGAATTTAGGTAAACTCAATTTTAAAAAGCAAAAGCACATTTTAACAAGAAAATTAGGAAATTAAAAATGAATACATTTGAATTTTTTTAAGACACTCAAACCAGCTTGAAGCTATAAATACATATACCCTAAATCATAGGTGTCAATTCCAGTTTCTGGAGGGCCACAGCTCTGCACAGTTTAGTTCCAACCCTAATTAAACACACCTGATCAAATTAATTGAGTCCTTCAGGCTTGTTTGAAACCTACAGGTAAGTGTGTTGAAGCAGGGTTGGAACTAAACTGTGCAGAGCTGCGGCCCTCCAGGAACTGGAATTGACACCTGTGAGTCCTAAATCATAAATTCCACTTTTTAAATGAGCTTTTTTAGAATAGTTTTGTTTAAATACTTTTAGAATCAAGTTAAACTAAACTATGTGGGCATATTTCCTGGGCTAACTATCTAAAAAATGTATTTCTGAAAAATAAATGTAGTTTGATGGCTTTATTTCAAGCTTAAGTACAAAAAAACAAAACAATATACACCATTTGACATTTTTTTCCTTTTTTAAATATTTCCCAAATGATGTTTAACAGTGCAAGGAAATGTTCACAGTATGTCTGATAATATTTTTTCTTCTGGAGAAAGTCTTATTTGTTAAAAAAAAAAAAAATTTTTTTAACATTTTAAGGGCAAAATTATTAGCCCCTTTAAGCTATATTTTTTCGATTGTCTACAGAACAAACCATCGTTATACAATAACTTGCCTAATTACCCTATCCTGCCTAGTTAACCTAATTAACCTAGTTAAGCCTTTAAATCACTTTAAGCTGTATAGAAGTGTCTTAATATATCCAAATATATACAAAATATCTAGTAAAATATTATTTACTGTCATCATGGCAAAGATAAAATAAATTAGTTATTAGAAATGAGTTATTAAAACTATTATGTTTAGAAATGTGTTGAAAATAAATCTTCTCTCCGTTAAACAGAAATTGGGGAAAAAAATAAACAGGGGGGCTAATAATTCA
>CAIGQW010000259.1:4874164-4902919 GCA_903798125.1 Danio choprae
GTGTGTGTGTGTGTGTGTGTGTGTGTGTGTGTGAGAATGTTTTGTATTATGTATAAAAAAATAAAATATCAAAAATAAAAATCGTCAATTAGAGCAATTAGATTTTTCACATAAAAATGTTTCAGATGTTTAAAATACTGTTTTAGTCAATACAATACCAATATTTTAAGTTAAAAACCGTTATGAAAGCAATATTTGGTGGAATAAGTCAGATTTTCAATCACAACAACAAATGAAAACATTTTGATTCTGACCAATTCTCATTTTCTGAAAAATAAATAAATAAATCTCTAACTAACTGATATTTTTATTTGACATTTAGAAGAAATGTTCTCAGACATTTATAGAACAAAACTAACAATAACATACAGTACTGTATACACTCAACAGCCATAAATCAATTATAATACAAAGAATAATAAGAAAAAAAATGATAGCACTTGTTGTCTTTCCTCACCAAATCAACGAATTTCTGTCTGCAGCTCAACGTAATATAAAAAGACAATGCTCAGGTGCAAAAGAAGAGAGCTATGGACAAATTGTAAACATTCTATTGGATACAACTCAAAATCAATAAGACAATAGTGCAGTCAGCATGTCAGCTGCGATGATGTTCCTGTAGATCCTCTAGATCTGCTTTCAAAGCTTCTTGGTGGAATTGCAATGCTTTTACGAAGCTGTGGGTCCAAACCGGCTCCCTAACCAGACACACCACTAAGCTCAATCCAATCAATAATCCTGCCTTATTATCTCAGCAATCTCATACGTATAGATTGAGCTCTAGTGGGTTGCTTTCAGTAAATCATTACATAAATATGTTTAGCCATATTTGTTCCATATTGAGCTGCCTTCTGTTTATGGTTTACTTATAAATCATTAAGTACTTGAGTGCTTTCCGTAAGCCATTATATTTCATATCGTCACTGGCAATTAAAGGGCCACTAAAGCGCCTTGAGATGCAGCTTTTGTTTGATGTGTGATGTCATTTCAAGTGAAACATGAAAACAGGGCAGGGCCTATCAAGTAGCTCCTCCCCATTTTTAATTAACTTTTTTTTTATTGCAAAATTTTAGTGTTTTAGTTTATAACACAGCTCCATTAATATGGGTATGGAATTATTTGTGGTCAATATCAGGGGTTCCCAATCTTTTCAGCCCACAACCCCCAGAATAGCAATGTCAGTGACTCGTGACCCTCTCTATTCTTTGAGGTGGTTTTAAATATACAAACTTTGCATACAAACGGCACACACACACACCAATAGGCCCAAGTCTATTCTTGGTATAACTTTGGCGACCGGCAAGAGTGCTGTAAAGGTGTCAGAGAGTTTAACCTGGTACCATAAAATCAATCTGCTGCTGTGTCTTTATTATAATGTAGCGTAACACATTGTAATGTCATGTATTATTACACTCCAGGGGTGACAATCTAATGGGAAAAATAAAAAAATTGAAATCCTGATGGCTTTTTATTTTTTGCATGTTGTTCTTTTAATGTAACTATTATTTTTATCCTCTGTAGGTTATGGATAAAATATGGTCATTTTTATAGTTTAATAAAATGAATTTGGTTATTGGAAATCACCAAGCAAATTGTTATGACTAGTAAACACGGAGGAGTTCAGATCAAGAGTGTGTTGGCTATTTAAAAAAGAAAAGAAATCATATATGCAAGTGTTATATATGCAAATACTTGACTAGATGTGAGCAATGGTCCAGTTTTAGCTCATAGTGTGTCTTAGTGGAGGGGAAATCTCAGATATTAAAGCATTTGACTGGTCAGAAAAGACAGATGACAAGTCGAACGAAAAAAATCATTGATTCTTCTTGGTGGAAGTGAGAATCTAAGTTTTTAATTATTGTATCTTCTGGATATGAATAATAATAATAATAATAATAATAATAATAATAATAATAATAATAATAATAATAATAATAGGCGGTTCATTCCGCTGTGGCGACCCCAGATTAATAAAGGGACTAAGCCGAAATGAAAATGAATGAATGAATGAATAATAATAATAATTCTTTACATTTATATAGCTCTTTTCTAGATACTCAAAGTGCTTTACACATTGGGGGGGGAATCTCCTCATCCACCACCAGTGTGCAGCATCCATCTGGATGATGCGATGGCAGCCATATTGCTCCAGACCACACACCACACACCAGCTGATTGGTGGAGAGGAGACAGAGTGATAAAGCCTATTATAATATGGTGATGGTTAGGAGGCCCTGATGGACAGAGGCCAGTGGGCAAACTTGGCCAGGATGCCGGGGTTAAACCCCTACTCTTTTCTAAAGGACATCCTAGGATTTTTAACGACCACAGAGGGACAGGAGCTTGGTTTAACATCTCATCCGAAAGACAGTGCTCACTAAGCAAGCAGCATAGAGTCCCCATCAATAAACTGGGGTGTTAGGAGCCACACAGAGCGCAGGTTAAAAGTCCCACCACTTCCGGGAGCAACCTAGCTTTCCCATGTGGTCTCCCATCCAGGTACTGACCGGACGCAGCCTTGCTTAGCTTCAATGGGCGACCATGTGAGAGTTGCAGAGAGCTAGCTGCCAGTATGAAGTACACTAGCTTATACAGTAGATAGCCTTAAAGGGTTAGTTCACCCCCAAATGACAATTTACTCTCCATTTACTCATCCTCAAGGGGTTTCAAATCTTTCTTTTATTGAAAAACAAAAGAAGATATTTTGAAGATTTTGTAAACCTGTATCCATTGACCTCCATAGGGAAAACAAATACTATGTCAATGGTTACAGTTTTCCATCATTCTTCACTGTATCTTCTTTTGTGTTCAGCAGAACAATGGACTTCAAACTGGTTTGGAATAAGTGAAGTGTGAGTAAATGATGACAGAATTTTTCATTTTTGGGTGAATGATCCCTGTTGACTATTGATTCAAAAACTTTCATTTTGATTTCAGAGATACTTTAACAGTGTAATCCTATTTTGAGCAGTCGAAGAGCAGTGAATTCTGGGTAAGCATCTTCGAGTCAGACTCGTACAGGTGGGCATCCTCTGAAAGAGCATAGAGCAGGTTTGAGGGGTGGGTTTAGCCGGGTCGCAAAGCAACGTTAATGAGGTATTTAAAGCTCAGCTCTCCCACTGTGGCCAATCTTAATGAACAAGGCCTCTAAAGTCCATAAATTTGAACCCTTCAAAAGAGCTACAGCACGTTTAGCCCAAACGTCAATCACCGAACACACTCAGTATGAAGTCATCGTGATTGTATGAGCCCTTTCTCTCAATGACCCTTTTGTTTAGCCGAGAGGTTCCCTAAATTAATTGGATCAATGATTAAGAGGTAGGCCTTGCACTCCATTGAGCATAGACAAAAGAGGCAGGGAGACGCCTGTGCAGGGATCAGTCACAGGCTGACACTTGAATCAGACGCACTAGAATGGAGGCACGGACAGAGCGGACTGTGTGCGGTCTGCATTGAGTCTCCACGCTCGCCGACACAAGTGCGTGGGGCTAGATTTACAGCGCCTAAAAACAATCTCATATTGGTTTGTAAAAGTAACAGTATGTGAGGGCTTTTCACGCACAATGGACTGTTTCTCCTTTCAGAAGAAGAACAGAGCGCTGTCCGTCTTCCACTGTGCTCAAATACTTCAGTCTGGGAAGAGTAATTCTGTTTATTGCAGATTCTCTGAACGTCTTCTCTCTTTTCAGTTTCACCAGACGTTCTGGTCCTGTTTGTTGGTGGTTCATTCCGCTGTGGCGACCCCAGATTAATAAAGGGACTAAGCCGAAATCAAAATGAATGAATGAATGATTAATGTCATTCTACTATTATTGCAATTATTGTTATTATTATTAATAATTATTATAATAATAGACCTTTATGAAAAAATATAATTAATTTACATATTATTATCAAACTTAAATTGCTAATTATAAAAAAGATTCTAATCAATGTTAAGAATAATAATAAAGGTATTACTAAAATTACATTTGCATTACTTTTGTAATAACAACAACCACAATAATTCATTCATTCATTCATTCATTTTCTTTTCGGCTTAGTCTGTTTATTAATCTGGGGTCGCCACAGCGGAATGAACCTCCAACTTATCCAGCATATGTTTTACGCAGCGGATGCCCTTCCAACTGCAACCCCTTCACTGGGAAACATCCATCCATACACACTCATACACTCTGGACAATATAGCTTACCCAATTCACCTATAGCGCATGTCTTTGGACTTGTGGGGAAACCGGAGCACCCGGAGGAAACCCACGCCAACACGGGGAGAAGATGCAAACTCCACACAGAAATGCTAACTGACTGTGCTACCCACTGTGCCACCGTGATGCCATTTCTTTTAGTTTGAAAAATATATATATATTGTTTTAAATGCAGAAATTGGTAAGTTCAATATTTAAAATATATATATTATAATTAAAAAAAATAGTTTTAATAGCACAGGGGAAAAAATATGCATTAAAATAATTGAAATTGTGTCAATATTATTTTTATGTATTTTTGATCAAATACAGCTTTGGTGACCCTTAAGGGGCTTCTTTCAAACACAATTTTAAATTGTCATACCCAAAAATTTAACAGTACACATTTTTTCTAAAATTACTTTTAAAGTCACAGTTAAAAGTATTCAGCTACTAAAAGTAGTTTCCATCACGCTCTCAAAATGATACAAAATATGAGTGATACAATTAATGAATAGTTTAGTTGGCTGAATATCGGCAAATATCAACGACTCATGTTTGAGGACTCTAGCTGCTGCATAAACAAGGATATTTTGACTTAGCTGAATCCAGTTGTTCTTGGTTAACAGTGTTCAAACCTGTGCCGGCAGCCCATGCTGTGTGAGGAGACATGGAGGAAGACGGCGGTGTCTCTCTGTGCCCTAAGGCTGATCAGTCTCTCAGTGATTAATTTGCTCTCGTTTTCCCCTGAGCTCTTAATTATGCTCCACTTCTGCAGTCTGGATGACACACACACACACTACACCAGCAGCCTTTGAAGTCAAACTCCAAAGTGTTTTGTGACACAACCCTGCCCTGGAAAATGACACCTAAAGGTAAGGAAAAAAACAACAACAACAAAACAACAACAAGCATAAGTCAAAGAAAACGCCAAAACCAATTCTGCAAGACAGGAACCAAATACATAATATTCATTACAGGGAGAAAAGAAATGAGTAAATAGATTTTCCATTTTAGTTTGGAAAATTATTACTGTTTTTTAATTCATAAAACCATTATACAGTCAGTGATTAGTGTACTTCATTTGCCAGTATTTTAAACATATCTATCAGCTTTTAAATAACATTTAATTTGCATATTGTCATTATCCTTGGTAATATTTACCTAATTTGCATTACTGCTCAAAAGATTTACAGTAACAGTATTTTTTCTGCTCTGCTCACCAAGTCTGCATTTATGTGATCCAAAGTATAGCAAAACATTTTTAATATTTTTACTGTTAAAGATTTTTACTATTTAAACTAACACTTTTCAATTTGAAAATTATTATTTTATTATATTTTTAAATGAAATATATTCCAGTGATTTCAAAGCTGATTTCTTTTTTACTGCAGTCACATGATCCTTCAGAAACGATTTGCCACTTTTAATATTGTTTTTTTATATTATAACAGCTAAGTATAATTTTTTCAGCTTTCATTGATGAATAGAAATTTCAGAAGAAGAGCTTTTATCTGAAATTGAAATTGTCTTTATTGCCACTTTTGATCATTTTAATGCATCTTCTTTGCTAACTAAATGTATGCATTTCTATAATTTATTCACAAAACAAATAATAATACATTTATAGTTCTAAAATAATAATAAAACAAAAAACATTGAGTTATTATATATGAATGATTTCTGAAGAATCGTGTCACGTAATCAAGTAATGATGCCAAAAATTCTGCTTTAAGATAACAGGAATACATTATATATATATAAATTTCTTTTTTCTTTTTATAGAAAACAGTTATTTTAAATAATAAAATTATTTCACGTATTTCACTGCTGTTTTTACTGTTTTATTCCATTGTTCATTCAAATAAAATTTATTCAATCATAAATAAATTAGTAATATAGACATATACAATAATTATTTATGAAGTAAAATATATACATTTTAATAGTTGTTGTATTTATTAAAAGAATATTATTAAAATCAATAATATTAATAATAAAATACTAAATATAAATATAGACAATAATAAAATAAAAAATAATAAAAGAGCACCATTATTAGCATTAATAATAATAATAATAACAACGGCACTGTTGGAATTATATTCAAAATTATAATAAAAATAATATAATAACAGTAATAATAATAATAATAATATACAACATCAGCTTTTGCACATATCTATTCTGTTACATTATAATTCAATTCAATTCAATTCAAGTTTATTTATATAGCGCTTTTTACAATGTAGATTGTGTCAAAGCAGCTTAACAAGTTCAATTAAAGTCCACATTTTTGAGTTTAGTTCAGTTCAGTTCATAATCTAATACAACATATTAGTCAACACCTTTCAATAAGGTTTCATTAGTTAATTTTAGATCTACTAAGATATTCATCTACTAACTGTACTGTACTTTATCTACTAACATATTCATGAACTTGTACATCATTTATTAATATAGTTATAATGTACCTACCAGCATAAACAATGAAAACACACTCCTTTATATAGTTAGAGATATGCATATAGTTCAACATTTACAAATCTATTATTAAAATCCACATTTGTGTGATAAATGCAGTAATAAATGTTTTGTTCATTGTTACTGTTCACAAGTTAGTAACTAATGGAAACAAATTGATACATCAAATATATTGTTTTAATGTCATCATGTAAAATCATAATGATGATAAGTGTTCAGATAACTCTGGTTCTCGCTCCTCGTGTTTGCAGCGGTGGCTATGGTTAGATGCGAGTGGGTTATTTTTAGTTGCTGTGCTGACTCTACTTTTCGCATTATTCTGGCTGCAGATACGAGGAGATGATAATGGTGCCATTTGTGTCAGAGGCTTTATTAGGAGCCATAAAGGGAAGCAGGGCAGGACGACTCTGGCGTGGTGTTTATCACGGAGCAGAAAACTGCATCTCCTCAGCTGCCTTTCCCTACACCTGGACAAAGACTCAATTGAACTTGATTGCAGGTGCCTTATTAGGGGGTAAGGGAGCGTCAAACTGCAGCAGGGCACAGATGATGCACAGAAAATGATCTATTACTGATTCAACCCGTGACTTGGCTCACTTCGGAGATTTGCGAAATTTGCAGCAATTTGAAAAATTATTACAGAACTTTTACCTACTTACATAATTTAGTTAAGGCAAGAATTAAAAAATAAATGCAATTTTGTAGACGTTAAACCTGGAACTTGTAGGTATATTTTTCTTGGAATTGTTTGTTATGTTTACAATTATATAAGGATAAAATTTCTGATTCTGCTTTACAATCATGCACTGAGAGATTTTACAGTTGTATTTACCCTGATTTACAGATGCTGTGCTCTTAGGTGTAGTAACTAGCCGGTTGGTGACATCAGGGGTTCATTTTTTACAAACAAATTACGGTGGACGAGAGCAGTTTAAAAAAACAAGAGCAACTACAAACAAACACCAGCACATGAAGAAAAGAGCTTGATCTTTTTTTCTAAAAGAGCTTACTTCTATTTTTTAAATATATTTATTATCTGTTTTTTGTCCTGTCTCTGTAATTCTGTTGCACTGTAGAAGCTAACGTGTTGCAAATCCTCACGACGCAAACAAACTGGGAAAACCCGCTGCAAATTCTCACAATGCAAACAAATTAAGAAAACGCACTGCAATTTCTCACAATGCATGCAAATAGTTTTAAGGGGACGCAAAAATGTGACGGACCCAGCTACGGGATCAAAATCCTGTCAAATGTATGGTGGTCGCGGATTGAAAAATAATAAGCGTATATCAATAAATTGACATAGTATGTAAAATTATAACGTACAAAAGCAAAAACTAAACGCAGAATAAGAAACTACGAAGATGTGTACCGAAAGATAATTAGAAAAATTAAAACACGTTTAGACAAAATCTGTTTTTCCACTTATATTTGAATGCTTTGTGTGCTCACGGTCTATCTTTGTCCACTAGCCAGTCAGATGGAGGGGGAGTTGACATCACTCCAATGCAACTCGTTGCTGCTCAGTGTGGCAGGCGATTCTTTTTGCACATTGTAATTTTACACGCAATGCAATTTTTTTCGATCCACGACCGGGATACATTTGGCAGGATTGTTATCCCATATCCGGCTGTTTAGGTTATGGTTATTTAGATTTAGAATAATAATAATAATAATAATATTAATAATAATAATAATAATAATACAAAAGACAAGAAAATCGAGTAATCAGGATGCTAAAATAAAAATAAAACTTCACTGAGTAATAGTAAAAGCACAATAGACGAAAGTCATCAAAAGTCGACAGTCAAAAAGTCGAAACGTCAAAAGTCCCATAACTCAGTTCATTACTGATAAATTATCAGAAAACATCTGTGAATCACAAAATACAAAAACTCTTAATTATTTTCTTACAGCAAAGAAAGAACAAACAAAAAGGAAAAAAACGAATGCATAATTCTAACAAGTTTAAATTTAAGAAAACCGAACTCTGAATGAAATTCAATTGTTCGTATAATAAAGAATTATCTTTAAAACACCTGTGTGGTTATAGCTTGATTTATTATATAATGTCAATATATTATAACAGAAATCAATAGAAAATTGACAATATACTGTTTAGTACTGCATGTCAAAATCTAAACCAGTGGCAGGTATTATATATATATATATATACTATATTTTTATAGAGAAATCTTATCCAAACATGTTAATAATTGGAGGAAAAACTATTTATTATACACTTCAAATAGGCTAAATATCTATAATAAGAGAACTATGGCATACATTTCTCTTCCTGCCTCATATTGTTAGCCCAATTAAATGCAAATTGCAACTCACAAATAGAAAAACCTTTAAAAGGATTTCTCAGATACGTTTTGTCATTGTGTGCCTGTATACGGCAGCTTTCAGGTCCAAGTTCAGATTTTGTTGAATTTGTTTCTTTAGCTGTTGTGCTACCGCATGAGCACCAAAGGACAGTCCGCAAGAGCAGTATGACCAAATAATGACTGACTTTAGCATTAGCCAGAAGCCTTTGAGGTTTTTGACCAGCACAGTGGATGACTAAACTGCAAAGGCTCTTTCTCTCGGTGTGGCAAATAGTCGTCGTTATACCTTGACAACTAGGCTCTATTTTCAGCATGTATTATTGAAAGTACAGAGACCTCTGAATACTTGTGTTACTCACAAGGACAGTGACTATAATGAGATTTGCTATTGTGTTCAAAAAGAAAGAGAACATTCTCTTTTTTCCATCATGCAACAGGTATTTTTATATTTGTGTGCAATGACTATATGCTAGGTCTGTCTTCTCTTTCGGTCAGCGAGCATTTTGTAAAGAAAGATTTGAGAAAGAGCTCTGAGATTTGACATCTCACTAATGATACTGGATAAAAAAATATTTGAGAAGTAAAAAAAGAAAACTTTCAAAGACATTGCAGTTGAGCAGAAGCTAAAGACCCACTGCTCGCATTCATATTTCATTTATAGCCAAAAAATGAAAAATGGAAGAGGGATGAAGGAATATGGTTGCTGTTTATTTGACAATAATATGTTCTGGATCAATCCCTGCAAAATTCACACTGAATTTGAAGTTTGGTCATGCCTTGCAGAACTTTGTCAGTATGGAAAAAAGATTTAATGCACCAAAAGCTTTGGACAGCTATTCTGTAAAAATGTTCTATAATAGGATGACACTGTGGCTTAGTAGTTAGCACTGTCACCTCACAGCAAGAAGGTCACTGGTTCGAGTTTCTGTGTGGAGTTTGCAGGTTCTCCCTGTGTTCTCCCTGTGTTCCCTGGTTTCCTCCGGTTTCCCCCACAGTCCAAAGACATGCGCTACAGGTGAATTGAATAAAACTAAATTGGCCATAGTGTATGTATGTGAATGAGTGTGTATGGGTGTTTCCCAGTACTGGGTTGCAGCTGGAAAGGCAAAGCATATGCTGCGTAAAGCATATGCTGGATAAGTTGGCGGTTCATTCCACTGTGGTGACCCCTGATGAATAAAGGGATTAAGCTGAAGGAAAATGAATGAATGAATGAATGAATGAATGTTCTATAATAGGAGTCTCTTATGACAGACCATAGAACAAACAATGACATAAAGAACATTCAGAATAGAACAAATGGAACAAAATGGATGAAGGACAGAATAACTGATAAAGTGATTGGAGGAATTAACAAACAAAAAAAGAACAAACAATAATGCAAACAAAAAGAATGGTAGATCAACAGTATAGAACAGACAACAGAACAAATACACAAAATAACAAACCAACGATCGAACAAATGGAAAAAAATGAACAAACGGCAAAAAAACGGAGGAATTGAAAAAAAAAAAAAAGAACAAAATAATGCAAACAAAAAAAACTGAATGGTAGATCGATCAACAGAACTGACAATAAAACAGACAACAGAATTAATACATAAAAAGATAAACCAAAAATAGAACAATCAAAAGATAAAATAAACAACAAAACAAATGATAGCAATCAATAACAACAGAAAGAAAGACAGAGTGATTAACAGAACCAACAACAGATGGAAAACATACGGACAACAGAATGAGAAAATAAACCAACAACAGAAAGAACTATAAAACAAACAACAAACAAACATACAATAAATTGATAAAACAATAGAATGATGGATATAAACAGAACGAATGAACAAAAGATGATATGGGATGGACTGTGGATAGATGAAAAGATTGACAGCTAAGTATATACATAGATACATTGATGATTAGTTGGCTTAAATTAAAGTGAGAAAACCTGCTGCCTTAAAATTAAGCAAATGAATTATGTGCGTAATTATTCAAATTAAGTCAACTAAACAGTTCTAATTTACAATGAGTTTACTCACTTTAAGTAGTCAATTTGTCGCTTTTAAGGCTACTAAAGTAACTAATATATTTACTATGTAGACAGACAGAGAGACAGACAGATCTTTATTACACACGTGCTGTCAGTATGTGCATTAAAACGTATGGGCAGATTAATAAGTCATGAAGGGAAGCTGGTAAGCAGAGTTCTGAGGGCGATGACCGCAACCATCTGGCTCTCCTATTTTATCAACCCGTGAACACAACATTTTACAAGCTTTAAATGCACGTTATGCTGATGCACGTCGAACCTCATTTGCAACAAGGGCATTTGAGTGATGAATCAAAGCTGATTCTCCAGCCAAAGACAGGTAAAGAACAAGCAGAGGCAGGTCAGTGTGATGATGGGTGCTTAGTGTCTTAAATGGCAAGGGTAAAAAAAAACATGGTCCATTAATTTTCATATTACATATCAGCTTTACTGGAACTGCTTTTGTCCTTAGCGATAAAAGAAGTCAAATTGATGGCTTCTGTGTGGTCTGACTTTCTCCAACACACACCCTCTAATTCTTTTTTTGATTTTTGGTCTCCCTGTCTTTTTCCCCACAGATTAAATGCCATTAACACACAGCCAATTACGGTTGGAAAGTTGTGAACAAGACTCCACCGGTATCTGCCCCAACCTGCCTGCTCATCCCCACCAGTTTATCTGAGCGTCACGCAATGGCAAATGGGTTTGTGCTGAGTCCACGACACTTAACAACATCAACGCTTCTTCCGTACAAATTGTCTTGACAATGCAAAAACACACTGGCTAATTCAAACACAGCTGAGCCCAGGAAACTGTGCAGAACTCCAATTTGCTTGAGTTTACGTCTAAAATGAACACTGGAGGCTGTAAAATGCTCATTTCTATTCCTTTTTATGCAAATTATGAGAACGGGGGAGATTATCAGTGAATGAAGACTCACTTCTGAGTGGTTTCTTGCTCAGTTCATTAAAAAAAAAAAAAAATAAATAAAAAAATAAATAGGGCCTCACAGTGGCGCAGTGGGTAGCACGTTCGCCTCACAGCAAGAAGGTCGCTGATCGCTGGTTCGAGCCTCGGCTGGGTCAGTTGGCCTTTCTGTGTGGAGTTTGCATGTTCTCCCTGTGTTGGCGTGGGTTTCCTCCGGGTGCTCCGGTTTCCCCCACAAGTCCAAAGACATGCGGTATAGGTGAATTGGGTAAGCTAAATTGTCCGTAGTGCATGAGTGTGAATGGGTGTGTATGGATGTTTCCCAGAGATGGGTTGCAGCTGGAAGGGCATCCGCTGCGTAAAACATATGCTGGATAAGTTGGCGGTTCATTCCGCTGTGGCGACCCCAGATTAATAAAAGGACTAAGCCGAAATGAAAATGAATGAATGAATGAAAAAAATAAATAAAAAGTCAATCGCACACCAAACAAACAATACAAAAATCACAGATAAATAGAAGTTCCCAGTGAAATGAATGAGCATGCCAACATGCTTGATTGCTCACCTAGTATAGGGATAAGTTTGCAAATGAGTCCTGTGAAATATGGTTTGACGATCTCAAAACAAAGTAAAACAATTAAGAAAAATGGCATAGTTTTTCACACATCGAACAAATAAGAAGGTAAAATGGCATGGTTGCTTCAACAAATGCTTATGTATCACACTTTGTGTAGGTGCCATGTTATTTTCAATTGTGATTTAAAAATCACTTGTCATATAAAAAAATGGAAAATAATTTAAAAACAGCCGCAATATGTAAATAATACTTCAGTTTAACTTTGCATTTTTGTTCATTCTGGCTTCATCTTTTCAGTTTCTGACACTACTGAAAACTTTGCTTTTAAAAGAACCGCGAAACATTCAAAAAGCAACGCAGTATAATTTTGTTAAAAACACACCATGCCCATTTTTCTGGGATTGCTACAACATGCTTATGGAATCATAGCAAGGTGTTTTAAATTCAGAGTTGGTAATCCAGCATTTGAGTTGGACTGCAGCTGCTGTGTGTCGGGGGAAGGAAAGGTGAAGGAGATGATGGGAAGAGTCTACAGATGAGACGGGGTGACCTTGATGTTCTTGGAGGGGATCCTGTCCACACCCAGCTCATAAATTCAAGGCTGGGGCCTCCAGATAGTTTTGATGATCAATAAAACATAATTGAATTTCTTCACAGATTTTACTAAAACTGTTATTAAACCCAATGGAAACAGTAAATTCTTGGTTTTAATGCCAGTCAGTGACACTTATGCTAAAATCAATCTTCCAAAGTAGGTGCAAATTCTCACTTGTGAAATTTTTGATTATTAAAAGTTGCTGAAGCTTACTATTGATTTTCCTTCATGATACTTAAAAAAAGTGCTATAAGCAATTTCACACAAACTGCTAGTACCATTGATCTGAAAAATCACATAAAGTCTGTAGTGATGGCCTTGTAAACAGTCAGAACACCAGGCAATCATAGATGTTCTGTGTCTGTCGATGATTTTGTGCATTAGGGAATGCTAACATGTATTTGGAGATGGGTGGATTGCATTCCCGTAGCTTAGGTCATGGGTTCAATTCCCAGGGAGTCCATGAACTAAAAAAAAAATTATATCTTGAATGCAATGAACTTTGTATAAAATAAAAGTGTCTGCCTCCTGCAATAATTTATACTAGGGTTCTGTAGTGTCGACTACTTCATTCTGATTGATAAATGTTCTAAAGTGCACAATTGGGAATAGGGAAATGTAGTTTTAAGAAGGTTATGACCGAATTACTATTTCATATACCTGTATATATCTATACAGCCAACAACTACAAAATAACCAAAACACACCAAGACACCTTTTTGCTTCAAAATGTATACTAAATATATACAGAAGACATGTATAAACTGCTTATCAGTGGGCCATGTCTCCCTTACTAGCTCTAAGATTACATTTTGGAATTAGCGATTGAGACTTGGGATGATACGTGTATCATTCTGAAACATTTTATGTACAAACTGGACAAATGTCTTAAAACATCTGAACAATGTATACAAATTATTATTATCCCATTTATCAGCCAATGCTTATATGGCCATTGATATACATTACACATCTGTAGCAAAATGTCAGATTGAAAGACATCGAATTAAAGTTTTTAATATAAAATACATCATTCTCATCACGGCTCAAGATATAAAGAAGATCCAAGTGGTACTTTCTTATTCTGCTTGCTTTGTTACACTAATATAATCAGTTGCAGTCACATTTAAATGAGACTTTTCTTAGTTTACTGCGATAAGCATTCTCCTCAATTCTTATCTGCAGCGTGTGCACTTTCTTAAATCAACTTGCTGAATAATTGTCCAATATCATCCATGAAAAAAGTAGATAGTTAAAAATGTATTCCAGTCCACAATATGAAGTCAAATAAATTTTTACTACTTCACAAACACATTTAAATGCATATTTAAACCATTAAAAACCACAACCAAGACAGAGCTTAGCTAATTGATAATTTTTTTACCTTCTAAGTTGTTGCCAAGAGCACACTGCTTGCGCCAAACATTGGGCCTCAGTGTTTTTGAACCTGAGAGAAGGTTAAAAAGCACTACTCAAAAACTAGTAAACCCCTGCCGACAGTGAGAAAGAGAAAAAGCAGCTCTGGAAATCACGTCTGACAGAATTTGCTGATGGAACACAGCTATCAGAGACAGTAACGCCGTCTGCGTGTGGCGGCACGCTTTGTGTTTGCTTGTATGCTTGAGCGTGGGTTGAGACGCGCCTTAATGAAGCACCCCTGTGGGACAGACATCCTTCAGAAGTGGCAGCTGTCTGCATGTCATTAAAATAAAAAAGTCAGTGCAGGCAAGAGGAAATTAGCCTGAGGTCAACATGCACAGAGTCGTGGGCCGATGGTGCGCAGTAATGGAGAGTTAACGAGGCGGCGGAGCAGGAGTTTGACCTTCACTTCTTTGAACCTCCGGAGAAAACCTCCGATACGAGGCTTAGCAACCAAACACCTCTGCCTGACGAACGCCTGCCTTTGAACTCACAGTGGCCCAGACCGCAGCCCCGACTCTAGCAGAGAGTGAAGTGACATATGGGAAGTCTAAAGGGTCCAGCTGCAATAATTTTACCTGTTTTATGAAGACCTTGGATACAAACTATGGTTGCAGAGCACACTTCGAAGAAGTCGTTTGAACATTTGAGACCACATACAGTTGAAGTCAGAATTATTAGCCCTCCTGAATTATTAGCGCCCCTGTATATTTTTTTTCCTCAATATCTGTTTAACAGAAAGATTTTTTTTTCAACACATTTCTAAACATAAGTTTTAATAACTAATTTCTAACAACAAATTTATTTTATCTTTGCTATGACGACAGTACATAACATTTTACTTGATATTTTTTAAGATACTAGTATTCAGTTTAAAGTCCTATTTAAAGAGCACTTAACTAGGTTAATTAGGCAAATCATTGTATAACGATGGGTTGTTCTGTAGATGATCTAAAAAAATATTGCTTAAGGGGGATAATAATATTGACCTTAAAATGACTTTAAGAAATTAAAAACTGCTTTTATTGTAGCCGAAATAAAACAAATTAGGCTTCCTCCAGAAGAAAAAATATTAAAAATTTCTTCCTCTGTTAAACATTATTTGGGAAATATTCGGAAAAAAAGAAAATCACAGTAGGGCTAATAATGTTGACTTTAACATTTTCATGACAAATCATAAGTTGGCAATTAGAGAGCGGATCGTAAACAATGCCACTATTGAACCAAATGAGCCCAATGATAACATTAAAAATTATTCATATTGCAAAGAAGAAAAAAACATCCAAATTGGTATAAACGGTTTACAAATGTTAGTAGCACATTAGATAATCTTGGGAGTAGTGTACACTTTACAATAAGTTCTTGCTTTGTTACTGATAAATCATGTCAATAAAGTCCACAAACATGCAATTTAAAGATTATGTAGTGCTGAACCAGAGTCATTGTTTTGTGTTAACAAATGCATTAACTAACTCGTTAATGTTTTTGTATGTTTACATTAACACAGATTTTGTATTGCTGAATAAATTGTCTAGTTAATCTATTAACAAATACGTAAGTGTAGCTAAACTGTTAATGTAAAGAATACATTAGAATATGAGCAAACATAACCAAAGCTTAAGTATTGCTCAACAAAGTTGTTGTTCACCCTTAGCTCACATTAACTAACGCATTAACACGTTAATATTTTATTTACAGTAACAAAAACGAAGTAATGCTTATCAGATGAGTTGTTCATGGTTAATTCATTTTAGCTAATGCATTAACGAACATTAACTAATACAACCTTATTGTAAAGTGTTGCCATTTTAATAATTTCTAAAAAATGTGACACTCAAGCCTTAAGTAATGGCTGAAGAAAAATATATAATTCTTTAATTAAATGTTAAAGGTTAAATATTAACATTTTATTTATAAAAATGTAAACATTTCACAATTTTACTGAATTAATTTTTAAAAACCTAAATGTTTCTTTTTTTAATTGTACTGCAAACATAGCCAACTTTCAGCACATTAATGGCCTCGGTGCTAATATACACGAAACAAAAGCCACATGGAGTAATCGGTGAAATTTACCTTGAACCATCCCACTCACGATTTTGTGAGATGTGGAACCGGTCCGATTACAGTAAGCACCCGCGCCACTATAGCAGCCTGACAGTCAATTAAATGAGCGAGATTCCCTTCCACTTGCTCTTCCGGAGACATAATTGGTAACTAACAGCCTAGACCTTGGCACTCAGCACTCCCGGAGTGGCTTTAATGGTGTTATTCAAGAAAAGAGCTGACATTCCTTCACACCTGAATTTTAAATTATTAAGAAGATGGCCCTGGCGCTCATACAGACGAGGGGAAAAAAAATGACAGCATTTGCATGTTTGCTCAAGTAAACTTACCCCAAAACAGAAGATTAATATCCTAAGATAAATAGCATGAGTAAAGCACTGTGATGATCAATTTTTATATGCAACATGAATTGGTTGCAAACAATTTATATGGGCTGAATTTAAACAAACACATTAAATTGAACTTGAATAAATTTGTTTGTTTGTTCAAATTCAGCCCATATGAACTGGCAAGCACTTTCCTTAAATAAATCCAATGAATCATTTTTGTTCAGTGTAAGATGTACGTTTTGTTGAAAAGATTCAGTAAACAACCTACTCTAAAATCTGTCTTTTTTTGACACAAAGCTTAAAAATCAAAGGAATTCTGGCTATTACGTGTATGTCCTGCAATCAATATTTGTGCATTTCTTGTTTTGACTTCAATTTGGGGACACTAGGACAGTAAAACCTCTCACACTAATACTTCATCCTGATCTTTTGAAGCCCAACTAAGATGTGTCCTAGTTTTGGAGGAGCTAGAAAGCTCTGGGAGCATGAATTACATTTTTCTTTAAATATGAATATAAAATCATCTGGTCTTTACCACTGGGGAGAGATTACGCCCCTCATTGATGCATTAAATGCACTGAATCTGTTTCAAATTCAATCCTGTGGCATTCTACAGTATTCTAGAACAGTCTAGAACTTTTATTAGAGTGAGCAGTGTTGTTCCGGCTGGCAGTGCACGGGCCGTTTCCCCAGATGTCCGTCCCGTCCCCTTAGAGGTACAGAGGAGGCCTGCACAGCACCAGGATTTAACCACAGCTGGAGGCAGCTGGGCATCTAGAGGACAAGCTTTCAAAGGCCCTCGCCATCAAAGACGGAGCTCATGCATTCAAAACCACAGTGTGAAGAGGAGAAGAGAGGAGTTTGCATGGCAGGTTAAATTTTACAGCTATTATTAAACGCTGCATGGAAGTGGAAATTAAGCTAAATGGAAAAGGGAAGTGAAGTTATTAGGAATCAACCTTAATCTTTTTTCAAACATTTCCAACTACTTATCTCACTACTACTGTAAAATCTTTGTAAATTATAATGGAATCCTTTAAAATTTGAATTGATCACATTTTTATCAAATAAAAAATAAAATAAATGAACGAAACACTGCATGTCTATATATTTCTCTTGCAAACAAATAGCAAATTGTGGCATTTGTTGCAAAACATTTGCATCTTGACTTTTATTGATGACATCACCAGTGACTAGTCGACCTCCACTAACATAAAAGGCATTAAAAATTCATTGTTTGCAACTAGCAATGAAGCACACATTTCTGCAAGCATTTGCTGTGTTTGAAAAAAAAATTATTTTCGCTTGAAAGTCTATTAGTGTGTTTATTGGATTGTTAGTGTCCACACTCTATACATGCTTTGTTGTATTAACATAACGTTGGGTCAAATATAGGGGTGACGGGGTGGCGCAGTGGGTAACACAATCGCCTCACAGCAAGAAGGTCGCTGGTTCGAGCCCCGGCTGGGTCAGTTGGCATTTCTGTGTGGAGTTTACATGTTCTCCCCGTGTTCGCGTGGGTTTCCTCCGGGTGCTCCGGTTTCCCCCACAGTCCAATGACATGCGGTATAGGTGAATTGGGTAAGCTAAATTGTCCAAAGTGTATGTGTGTGAATGAGTGTGTATGGATGTTTCCCAGTGATGGGTTGCAGCTGGAAGGGCA
The DNA here is from genome assembly GCA_903798125.1 of Danio choprae. Taxonomy (NCBI): domain Eukaryota; kingdom Metazoa; phylum Chordata; class Actinopteri; order Cypriniformes; family Danionidae; genus Danio; species Danio choprae. The sequence goes on from CAIGQW010000259.1 coordinate 4,892,768, forward strand.
TCCGCTGCGTAAAACATATGCTGGATAAGTTGGCGGTTCATTCCGCTGTGGCGACCCCAGATTAATAAAGGGACTAAGCCGAAAAGAAAATGAATGAATGAATAGGTCAAATATAGACAACCCCAACAGCTGGGTTAAAAAAAAATTATTTCAATTTAATTGAAAAAGTTTACTCAAATTTGTCCATATCTGACCCAAAGTTGGGTTAGTAAAACTCAGCATGCTTAGAGTGTAGTCATTTAATTTGTGATGCCCAGTTTATTTCTAGCCATATTAAATGAATTGGATAATTCACCCAAAATACTCACTCGTTTCAAGGAAAGATGGAAACCTGTAACCATTGAGATCCATAGCATTTGTTTTCCTATATGGATGTCAATGGTTAATTGGCTTGCAGCTTTATTTACAAACACAGTCTAAGTTTAACAGAAAAGAAACTCATAGGTTTAGAATAATTTACGGTGAGTAAATAGTGAGTAAATTGTAATTTTTGGGTGAACTATGCCTTTAAAGGGTGTGTTGCGCATTTCAGTATTTAATCTGTACATTTAAAACCTAACATCAAGTCGTGACAACCCTGACCCAACTGTGGCGATCTGATAAAACAGTCAAAACTGAAAAGGTCACTGCAAGCTGCATTTCTGGTATACTGGAAAGTTGAGGTCAAGTGGAACATTACATTATTACTGCACACTACAAATGCATCCAGGTACTGGAGGTTTCCACAAAACAATTGCACATTACACAGCTACAGTTATTCTGCCTAAAGGCCAGCGATATTTAAATGATGAAAATTAAAGCTGCAGAATGCATTAAGAGCTGAAAACATTCTTTCTAAGGAGTGCAAGTATGTGTGTGTGTGCTAAGCTTCTCTGTCTCATAAAACCCGTGCTTGTTCTAGTCAGAGGGGCGAGCGCAGGAAATACGGCTCTCCATTCAATCTGTCTTTCCCCTTTCCCTCCCCCTGCGAGAGACGGCTGTGCCACAGCCTCATGACATCCCTCAAACCTGCTTGAAAGGGGCTGCCCTGACAGGCTGCTGTGGAGAGGCCTGTCACAGCAAGGCTGGCTCTCAAAAACTCCAGATCATCGTCTCCCATGGGGAAGATCTTTCACATACACATACACACACACACACACACACACCTGTCAGGATCTCTTAACTGGTGTCTGGCTAACCTTGGGCAGCTGAAAAGGCTGAACAGCATTTTTTTTCTCTCTCTCTCATGCCTCCCTGCGGACCATCAATAATGCAGCGTGAATCCCTCCCTTATATGATTTATCAGGAGCAGGAGGGGATGAGGCTGCCCTTTCTGTAGATGAACATCTGCAGACATCAATATCCAATGGGGGGCCCGGGTCAGACCCCAGCCGCGCTCCTGTGCCACGTCCCGCTGCGCACGCAGGGAATACCTCAACATACATCCGCGCCGTACGTTTCAAACAACCATCGGGCTGCAAGAGTCCGATAGGAAATATATGAAGAGCAGACAGACAGTTGCAGGCTTCAGGCTGACTCACACTAAGAATGATAATGTTACATATAACAATATCAATATTTGTGTCTATTTTAAGCCTGCTCACTGCAGTTGCAAAGTAAATTATTATAAATGTATAGTATGAGACTGTTGAATGTTTGATTCCAATTGAATGAACATTCTAATGGCCATTTTACACTTCTGCGTCAAGTGCTTGTGGTAGGTCTGCGCTGTAAAAAAATCTGTTAATTAACAGTTTCCGTATTTTGTGATTCACAAGTGTTTTTCATTTATTTACGGTTGTAAATTGCATTATGGGATGTTGATCTCTGCTCTGTCCAATGACTGTTGAAAATTCAACTCTACAGTTAAACAAAGAGACTTTTATTGACATTTTAGTAGTTTGAAATAATGTAAATGTAAATGGAAGAATATAGAGAGAAGAAAGTCTGTAAAATAACAGAAAATGTTTTTGTACCACAGGCCCGGTTCTTTCCAGCAATAGTAGGGTGGGCTGGCAACTATCTTAGGTGGGCAGTTGTTGAGGGACAGGTTTATCATTTAATTTTATATTCATCAAAACTGTTACTTTTTTTATATGTATTATTATTATTACTACTACAAATACTGTACTGACATGAGGCAAATCTATTCAAAGTTCCCAAAAAACAGAAAAACCTCCAAACGTGAATTTCCATCAAGTTGTTAAGCCGCGGTCACACTGGAATTTTCTCCTCATAGACTTCCATTCATACGCATGCGAATGCGGCAGACCAGAAACGCAAGCTCACGCAACAAGTTCCGCAGTTCGCGGTGTTGGAAAGCTTTGTGAACTCTGACCTGCGAAATCACATCACGTGATTGCCTAAGACCAAACGAATATCAAAACATGACCTCTCTGGACTAAAATGTAAAATATGGAGCCATCGCACGCTTTTTTAATGTCTAATCATCTTGTTTAATCCCACCCCTTTTCGCAGCGTCGTATGACAGAATTTTCCATGCTCAAACTCTACTGTGACCGTGGCTTTAGACCGACTGATTGTAGTATTGAAAACCTAGTCACCAACAGTAAACAAGGCAAGTATGATGGGGATAGATCATGTGGGTGTTAGGTTTGCCAAGTCAGAGTTTATTTGGCAAATGTGTTTCCATCTTGCATTATTCAGATGAACCATTTTCACACAAATCTAAAACCACCTCAATTAAGCATAAAAACCTTTTTGGAAATTAAGGGATTTTTATTAAAAATTTGTCATTTATATCACTTGTTTCTCATGCGATACTTAATGCGTATTAACACGTTGATGTAAACCCAGCTAGTGTTTTATAGTTTATCAGCTGTAAAAAAAAAAAAAAATTAAATAAAGAGTCCTGAAATTTATCCAAAAAAATTTTTTTTCTACATTTTATCATTACAACTGTGGTCTGAACTTTGTTATGTTAACTGTTTTATATTTAGGACAATTTTAGGAACCATATAGTCATCTTTATAGTTATCGTTCCTGGTGTGAACGTCCTTTAATCATCAGTGTGAAAGCTCTTCAGAAATGAACTTGTAACAGGGGTATCATTAATTCAGAGGTCTAGCACGAGATCACATCAAATTAACAGGGGAGTAACGTCAACAGCATTTAATATTGAAAAAAAAAATTAAATATGTAGAAAGATGATGATAGTTCCTCAGTTTTTTTATATACTGCAAAAAAAAAACTTTAAGATGAGGTTTTAACGAGTCTTGTGTGACTAAATTTAAAATGAAAAATAGTGAAACTTTTTAAAACAAGACTTGAGAGGTAATACTGCACAGGGTATTTAGGCCTGTTCTTATATCTTAATACTCAGTGTGTTAAAGTCTTACTGCACTGACATTAGGTCACTTGTTATTAATAAAAATGCTATAAGACAAACAAGTGTGTTATAGATAAATTTTGTGAAAATGTTATAAAAACCAAGTAGCTATTTTTACTAGACAAATATAATCAAGTGTTAAGTGATTCATAGTGTATATAATTCCTACATTTACAGTAAAATTCCATCTCTTTTTTTGCAAAATATATTAAATTAATAACATTTATGCTAAAATCATGAAATGCATTTGCAAAAACACTCTGAAAGTTCCACGAGGAATCTTTAACATCCATATAATCTTTATATTCCACAAAACGATCTTTAGATTATTCAAATGCGTTTTACACCAATAAAAAAAAGGTTTACTAAAAGGTTCTTTAGGAAACCCAGAGTGGTTTCTCTATGGCATCACTATAAAAAAATTTTATATTATAAACATATTGATTTTAACTTAATGCAAAGGCTATCATGGCAAAGACGATTCATTAAAAACAAATGCAATTAAAGCTGCAAGCAGCATTGAAAGAGACATCGCGTTCGGGCTCACCGCCGCCCATTGGACATTATGATGACATAGAACAGTGGGCAATATTATTCTATTATATAAATATGAAAAAAATTTAAATAAATCACGAAGTCAGCAATTTGTGCCATACTTTTTTTCTGTCAGCAGGTGGTGCTTTGACTGCATCTGAATATTTTCATAGATAACTTCAGGACAGGACTCTTATCAAACGTGAATTGGATATTTAATGCCTGAATTATAACAACATGGCAAAACATTGAACTTTGTCGGGTCGCTACGGACATGCCCTTTGGCTCAAATGGACAAAACTTAGTTTCTGATTCAATTTCTAGGTGTGATGAAAAACATGTCATTTCATGTTGCCAGCAGGTGGCGCTATGACTAACTGAATATTGGCATGCATATGTGTTCAGGGGAGGCCAATTGAACAACAACTTCCTGTTTCTTTGGCGCTCAGTCCCCAATAAATTAATTTTTTTTTAAAACACAATAAATTTGTTAATATACGATAAATAAAATCTAAAATGTTTCCTTTAAACACATATATTTAAAAAAATTAAATAAAATCAATCTGATCAAAGTCATTAAAAGTGGGAAAATCTAATACAATGTTTTACATTGAGAGGAATTTTGTACAACAGACACAGAGTAGCATAGGCACTTTATTATAAAACCTTTTTTTTTTTTTTTTTTTACTTTATACATTATACTTTATTAAGTATAATATCATTAGTGGCTTAAATCTACAAAAGCACCCATCTACATTTTGAAGATGCAGATTAAATCCCAATAAGACTGAATAAAAACATCACTGCCAACCAGGAAATAAATTCAATACAGTGATGAGCTCCTCACCATGACCTTCTCGGTGAAGGACCTCATGATGAGCCACTGCAAGACAAGCTTATCACGGCATCAGTGTCTGAGGGTCATTAAAATGAGCCCCGCACCATTGACCCTGACAGCAGCTAAACGCTACACTGAGTATTTATAGGATACTTCCATGGTCTGCCGCAACCAGCCAATCAGAAACAGCCAGCACGTTCAGCTAGACAACAAAACACAGAGGTCAGCAAAGGCAAGATGAACTTCAACAACTACAATAGTCAGCAATAGAAATGTTTTCTTCCACATAGTTTTACTGTGGGAGTTTGCATTAAAGGGGTCCTATTATGCTTTTTACACGTTCAGCTTCCTTTAGTGTGTACCGTTTGTTCATAATAAAAAGAAGACCTGCAAGACTATAATGCCTCAAGTGTAGTCCTATATTTTTTTTTTCTTCACAATATCCCAAATTTTAAGAGTCTACTTGAGTTGTGTTAGCAATTATTCAATACACTTATTCAAATGCATTTTTTCTCCATCTGTTCACATTCAGCAACACCATGTAAATGTGTGTTTTGTGTGTGTGCTTTTGACATAACCTTGTGTGTATTTAACAGCTAATTGACAGCTCATTTGCATTTAAAGGGACATGCATCAAAACGGTGTTTTTGGTTCCACCCAAAACGAGACAGTGGTTACCAATTGCAGTCCTCCGGACCCCCCACCCTGCACATTTTGTATTTAACCTTGTGTTTCAAATAAGAGAGACATACAAAATGTGCAGGGCAGGGAGTCCCGAGGACCGGAATTGGAAACCACTGGTTTACAGCATAGTATGATCCTGAGGTTTGCGCTGAAGTTATAGGACCGGTTAAAAAAAAAAAAAAAGCACAAATAAAGCCAGATGGAGCAAGATGACATGCAAATAAACTAAAAATAAAAAATAAAAAAAAACTCTTTATACTTCTGTGACTTCAACAAATCAATTTTGTAAAAATGGATTACTTGACTCTCCAGCATATTTATCTCAATGCAAATCTCAAATGTTGTTTCAGTCTGAAATTACCAGTCAAAATCTATCATTAGACATTTAAAAATCGCAAATGCTTCTCTTACACGCGTTTCCAAAATTATAATGTTTGTTACTGTGTGTCTGCTATGCAGTCTGAGAGTAAAAGCATTTATTGTGTTTGTACATACATGCATACATACATGCATACATAGCCACGAATTTGTGCTTGCAGCCATTATCTTAGAAAACTTCATGGTCTGTCGTTGAGAGGAGCAGACTTTTATTTTTGGGCTCTCAACCAATAATGCGCTGAAGCCATGCAAGAACAGCCTCCCCATTTCCATGTTACAGACATGGAATTTATTTTATATTAATTTATTTATTAGTGCACTTCTTCATTTCTGAAATTATTTCCGTAATAAATAAATGCACTAATAAATTTATATAAATGTTAAAAAAACTAATTAAAAAAACTAAAGTTTAAAATAATGAAATAATAATAATAAATAAAGGATAATTTAAGAAGAAAACTGTTTTATTAAAGTCATACATTATTTTTTAAGTGTTACACTTATTTATCTATACATTTATGCATTTTTTATTTTTTATTTCAGGTTTGGTCCTCCATAGCCTCCACTTTTTTGTAACTGATCATTTGCACCAGTTGCTCAGTAAGTGACAAATTTGTTCTTTTTAACATTTGTGAAAACTTTGCTTTAGTCTCTGATTATTGCAATAATCTCATTTGATTTAAACTAAAATTCACAACTTTGCATAAGAGTAGCTAACGAATCATCAAATTAAACCCTGCAAAGGATGTCTGACCTGCAGGTTAAATATATGCCATGGCCTCTAGACTCTCACAGTTTCACAGAGAAACTAAGAATCTACAACCCAGAGAATCAGATACAGTAGATAAATAAATCCCAAAGTCAAACACGTTTCGCAGGATCAATGTGTAGATTCGGTTGGCTTGTCCTCCGGGTGCCAGACTCAAAAGCTCGCTCACTTTACTTCAAAGAAAAAAAAAAAGACATTTGAATTTCTAATCTCGATCCTATCAGCAGGCCCGAGGCACAGCGGCTGGCAAGAACCTGCGTTTACAGGAAAACTAGGACAGTATCTGGGCACCATGAGAAGGATTCACACCTAAAGCCCAATTAATTATTTTCATCATGACTTCAGGAGCCAAACAGAGATTCTGCGTGAGGATAATTGAGCATTTGTGACTCAGCCGGAGAGTTTGTAATACTGCTAAAAGCATTTTGCTGTAAGCCACATTCATTTCTCAGACAAATTTCTTTTACACCTGCCACAAGATGAAGCGATATGTCGCAAAAACAGTTAGACAAGGTTGTGTTCAAATGAGCAGATGTTGTGCAGAAAAAAAAGCTGCACTGCAGGACGTCCTGCAATAAGAGATACACCTGTGTAGGTGACATTTAGCTCTGGAAATGTCAAACATGACTGTTTATGCTTTGTAATTACATGTATTATGCATCATTTTAAAATGTGTATTTGAGAGAGAGGAAAAAAAAGAAAAGAAAAAGTCAACGTGGGGAGTGTCATGAAACTCAAAATTGATCTGCATCTCCATGTTACTGATAAAAAATAAAAATCAGGGACAAAATACTTTGACATTCGCCTCAAAACATTTCCTTTTCATAACAACTGATTTATTTGTAGCTTCTGCATGATTCCCACTTTAAGGCAAATATCAAATCCCTTGACTTTCACTGACTAAAAAAAAGCTGAATTTCCTTGACATCTAATGAACAGAAAAACAGTTGTGCTTATATATTAAAAAGTTTCTCCTGTCACTTTGGTACATTTCTCAGACCAGAATTGTAATTCTCAAAATTACCTGTTCAATCTTCAGATCATTGTCACTTGTGCACATCAAAAAAAAAAAAAAAAAGCAGTTTATCATTTCTTTGAACAAGTTGCAAATGTTTTTGTACATCCATGCAAATGATTACAATTCTCTGCTGTTTCCTACATTATCAATTGTTTATGTCATGTTGATCAAAGTGTATTATAATGTCTTTATTTAATAGGCTCTCAGTCTAACAAAAACATGGTCTAATGTGTACACAATGATCTGTCATTCTGATGGCACTGATTTTAATTGGCACAGATATATTCATTACGGAGAGATTAACTATGGATTTTGAGCAAAGGACTGGCTTTTGTAAATAATCCATCGCTGTTTTGCTGTTTGTATGATTTCTTTTGTGAAAGCTACTGAGAAAAACTAAATGGTTAAACTTAAATAGTTAAATAATAACAATATTAAAATAATTTTAGCTTAAACATTTTTTTGCATGGTTTTAATAGCCACTATGGGAACAACAATGGTTAGTATAATTCAGATTTTGACGAACAAATCAGAGGAACATACAGCTTGCGTGGGTGTGACGTGCACCCTTTCCCATATTTAAAAGCTCAAAAGTAGTTAAAAACTTTTCATTTAGCTTTTCCATAATCTACTTTCTAACACAGCCCTTTTTGAAGTTTAAAGCCAATTTAAAGCTAAAGTTCTTAAAATGCATATTATCCTGGCATGTTGGCCTTAGTTAACACTAACAGGTGACTGCATTTACACTCAGGAGCTGGCAGTCCCTTAAGATAAAAGGAATAAATGATAAAAGGAGCAGAAAAATTGCTTATAACATAACAATTAACGTCAAAACAGCATGAAAAAAAAAGTGGTACAGAAAACAAACTGGAAACTACAGGAAACTAGAACTTAACTTGACTAGGACAAAAAAAAAAATATTAAATGTTGATTTTCAATGCCGGTAATAGAGCTTTTAAAATTCCACAATATTCCAAAAACTCCACGACCCGTGGAAACCCTGCTTGTTATTTTAAAATATCTCAATGAAAACCAAGTCTGAAGAGTCCAATGATATCAATCCATCAAATCAGCCTCATACTGTGCACAAGCGCTATCAGGCAGTCAACACACACTCCAGCATTGACTGACAGAAGAGGCCATTGTCACTCCTGTGAGGCTGTAAGCCTGTGGCGCTCCAACTCAAATCAATCCCTTCCAGTTCAGCATAGAGCAAGACACTTCACCCCAATATATACTGTACGAGTTTCTGCCATCTATCAGCCAGAGTGTCAATACAAAAAAAACTTCAGCTCTTGCAGTAAGTTTTTGTTAGCAGGAGTAAAAAAAAATAAAATAAAAATAAAAAAAGTTTAACAACAACAAAACTGTCTAATATCTATGTCTAGAAATAATAAATAAATATATATATTTACTATGCAAACAGAAGGAGGTGGTTATAAGAACGACAAAATGAAAGATGACAAAAATGTTAGAAATAAAACGATGGAAATGGAAAAAAAACTGAAGTAAAAGTGAATATGAGAAAAAGAAAGTAAAAGAAAGGGTTGAGTGAAGGAATAGTTGCCTTGTTAAGTAAACACAAAATAGTTGTCACGGTACTTGAGAGCCATCTAGTGCTCAAATAACGCAAGGACAACGGTTGTTTGGTCTGCAACAACTACAGAAATACACTCAGTTCATCCAACAATAACCACAAGAGATTTTTCCATTCATTTAGTCGTATGCCATGCGAATAACTAAATTACCATTTGATTTCTGGAGAGTGTACTGAAAGAAAATAAGAGCAGAGCAGTAAAAAAATATAATAGAATCTTTCCAGTGATCAGATCTTAAATTGGCTTAACTTATTTTTTTCCCAGCAGGTTCCATTCAGGGTTTTAGTCGCTATCTGAAAGACGGCTTGGCGCACAAAAGAGCCACACTGAAGTCATTAATTTGTATTTACACTGAACATTGCAAATAGAAAATTATAGACATTTAGATTTCTTTAAATCAAGCATAAAATGATCAGTAGTGAATTTAAGTTTATCAACAGAAGCATTGGTTATTAATCCATTTAAAATAATAATAAATTCAAATTTCTATCTTCAACCTTCCCCTCACATCAAAAGATGAAGATCTGCTTTACTGACAGCACTCAAAGGAACCTTCCAATTTAATTTTTTTTCCACCAGACCGGGAGATCAGCTGAATTCAAAAATTGTTAAAAACTCAGTTTAACTCTAGACTACTTGTAAAATGAGTCAAAAATATTTCCCAAAAAACGTGAAATATTACTTTAAGAGCACCAAAATATTTGAAAGTGAATCATAAGAAACAATAGACATCTCATAAAAAAAATGAACAAAGCAGTTTTCTATTAAAGCCAGAAGACTTGTATTCAGATGTAAGGAGAAACTGTTCTTGATATTATTTAGAGTAAGAAAAATGCAAATTTAACAAAACATTTTTTTTAAGATTTATTGACCTTGTACAACTAAACCTTTCAAAGAAACGTGCCTTAAACGAATCAGAGAATAAGTAAATAGTTTGCAATTATATTTACACAGTTTACAAAGTACAGTTGTAATAACTGTACAAAGAATCCTAATAAAAAAAAA